>JASPKP010001254.1:25000-30659 GCA_030674155.1 Stramonita haemastoma
ACAGGCGCTCTGTACATAGACTCTGTACTCCATGTAGGCTACAGACAGATACTCTGAACATAGACTTTGTACTCCATGTAGGGGCAGACAGACGCTCTGTTCATAGACTCTGTAGCTCCATGTAGGGGCAGACAGACGCTCTGTACATAGACAGACTCTGTAGCTCCATGTAGGCTACAGACAGATACTCTGAACATAGACTTTGTACTCCATGTAGGGGCAGACAGGCGCTCTGTACATAGACTCTGTACTCCATGTAGGCTACAGACAGATACTCTGAACATAGACTTTGTACTCCATGTAGGGGCAGACAGACGCTCTGTTCATAGACTCTGTAGCTCCATGTAGGGGCAGACAGACGCTCTGTACATAGACAGACTCTGTAGCTCCATGTAGGCTACAGACAGATACTCTGAACATAGACTTTGTACTCCATGTAGGGGCAGACAGGCGCCCTGTACATAGACTCTGTAGCTCCATGCAGGCTACAGACAGACGATCTGTACATAGACAGACTCTGTAGCTCCATATAGGGGCAGGCTACAGACAGACGCTCTGTACAAAGACTCTGTAACTCCATGTAGGGGCAGACAGGCGCTCTGTACAAAGACTCTGTAGCTCCATGTAGGCTACAGACAGACGCTCTGTACATAGATAGACTCTGTAGCTCCATGCAGGCTACAAACAGACGCTCTGTACATAGACTCTGTAGCTCCATGTAGGCTACAAACAGACGCTCTGTACAAAGACTCTGTAACTCCATGTAGGGGCAGACAGACGCTCTGTACATAGACTCTGTAGCTCCATGTAGGCTACAGACAGACGCTCTGTACATAGACTCTGTAGCTCCATGCAGGCTACAAACAGACGCTCTGTACATAGACTCTGTAGCTCCATGCAGGCTACAAACAGACGCTCTGTACATAGACTCTGTAGCTCCATGCAGGCTACAAACAGACGCTCTGTACATAGACTCTGTAGCTCCATGCAGGCTACAAACAGACGCTCTGTACATAGACTCTGTAGCTCCATGTAGGGGCAGACAGACGCTCTGTACATAGACTCTGTAGCTCCATGTAGGGGTAGACAGACGCTCTGTACATAGACTCTGTAGCTCCATGTAGGCTACAGACAGATACTCTGAACATAGACTTTGTACTCCATGTAGGGGCAGGCTAGAAACAGACACTCTGTGCATAGACTCTGTAGCTCCATGCAGGCTACAAACAGACGCTCTGTACATAGACTCTGTAGCTCCATGCAGGCTACAAACAGACGCTCTGTCCAAAGACTCTGTAACTCCATGTAGGGGCAGACAGACGCTCTGTACATAGACAGACTCTGTAACTCCATGTAGGCTACAGACAGACGCTCTGTACATAGATAGACTCTGTAGCTCCATGTAGGGGCAGACTGGCTGTTTGTGTCCCTGGCAGCCCTATCGCTAAGGTTGCACTCCATGTCTAGCTTAGTGTTTTTTAACATTTAATTCTTTAATTCCTGTTGTTTGTCCCTTTTCTGTTTTTTCCCAGTACAGCTAGATCGGGATAGCTAAGTGGTCAGAGCGCTAGCTTTCCCCCAGCCAATGCTAAGCAGCTTTCGAGCATGGTTTGCCAAATGGATGGGTACGTGACCGTTTGCACGTCTTGGCTTCAGTACAGTTCCCCCAGTTCACCAAACTGTAAATGGGTACCTGCCGTCTTTAGGGTCAGGGAAGGTAAAACAGCGAGGGAGAGGAGATGGGCGCCGCCCTCAATATGCTGGCCCCTAGAGAAGCTGAGGTCTCTGACGCCTCGCTCCCCTACGACCACACAGGTTATAGGACACCTTTACCTTTTACCTTTATCTACAGCTAGGTCAATAATGATAAAGCGCTGGTCACTGTCTCAACAGAAACGGCACACACTGTGCTGGCTGAAAGACTGGCTCCTGACTCACAACTTCTCTCAGGCCATGTTGGACAGACCCTGTAGATCTCTCTGACTGATTCCACATTAATAACATGGCGGCTAATATGGAACTCTTTCGTTCTTTTGTTATCAAAGTTATCAGTCTGTAATCCCCCATGGAGATGCCTGGGGCCTGTCAGTATGAATGGCATCCTCACCTTCGGGGAAAATTCTGAGCTTGGAATTCCCTCTTTTCTGTCCCTCTCTTTGTTTCTGCCTCGTTCCTTTTCTTCCTGTCACCTCCTTCTTGTCCGTTTTCTTGGTCCATTCTCTTGTTGTTGTTTGTTTTTTTCTAGAAAGACTTAAAAGATAACTATTTCTCTCCCACACCTCAGGCAAATATGCTGGGCCTCTGACTCGTCAGGCGCTTAACAGATCGGTGGTCTAGAGCTAATGCGCCTGCCTAGAAAGCGAAAAGTTCGGGTCGGAGTGTGCGGTGGTTCAAAGCGGAACGGGTTTTAACGTGTGCTCAAGATATTCTGAGTGCGTTCGCACACGTGACTTCCGTTTAAAGTCTCATCCGAAGGACTTTTGGGGGGAATGGAGTCGGCATTGATGGTAACTCCAGAGAAAAAATCCTCTTAAGCGAGATTCGAACCCGGGTCAGCAGATCACGAGATCGTCTTCAGTGGACTGAAGATCGTTTTTATCTAAAATATGCCCCCCCCCCCCTACCCACCCACTGTGAGGATGCCGGGGGGGGGGGGGGGGGGGCTGTCAGTATAAATAGCATCCCCCACGCTCTGGAAATTTTGACAGTCCTTAAATCAGAAATCTCCGCTGGGACGTCAGTTTAATCACAACAACATGGAAATGTTGAGCTAAGAATTCCCTCTTTTCTATCCCTCTCTCTCTTTCTTCCTTTTTTTTTTCCTGGTCGTCTCCTTCTTCTCTATCTTCCGTCTTCCTTGTTCAGTCTCCTGCTATTTCTTTTCCCCCAGAAAGACTTAAAAGATAACCATTCTCTCCCACGCTAAAAACAGGACTTGTCAGGCACTTAATAACAACAGCGCAACCAACGCCTTTTCACTCATATAACAGACAAGAACGCTGGCTGTCTGAGCGTTCGATGACAAACGAAAAGAATAATATAAAGAATCGTTTAAAAAAGTTGATCAGGACTACCTGCTGATGTTCTGTTCATGTCTGACCTGTCACGTTGTACACCTGCCTACCTACCTGCCTGTTTGAGTTCCGTCTAAAAGACAACCCCCTGACACCTGTTTACAATTCACCAACGCTGATTTCTGTTGACGTAACACACCCATGGTGCCAGACGCTATCCGACACTTGGGCAAGGTAATGGAAGAACTGGCGTTGTCTTATTATGTCTTCACCATCACGCCAGGAGACAAATATCCTGACATGGAGAGAGAGAGAGAGGGAGGGGGGAGAGAGAGGGGGAGGGGAGAGAGAGGAGAGAGAGAGAGGGGGGGGAGAGAAGGGAAAGAGAAACAGAGAGAGAGAGAGAGAGGGGAGGAGAGAGAGAGAGGAGGGAGGGAGAGAGAGAGAGGGGGGGGGAGAGAGGAAGAGAGAGAGGGGAGAGAAGGGAGAGAGAAAACAGAGAGAGAGAGAGGGGGGGGGAGGGAGAAAGGGGGGGGAGGGAGGGGAGGGAGAGAGAGAGAGAGAGAGAGAGAGAGAGACAGACAGACAGACAGACAGACAGACAGACAGACAGACAGACAGACAGACAGACAGACAGAGGTGGGTGGGTGCAGGAACAGAATTTCTGCAGAGTCACATGGGGTAGCACGTGGCTTGGAGGGATAAAGGGAAGACAGTCAGGAGGGAGAAGGGAGACAATCAGGAGGGATAAAAGGGAGATGATCAGGAGGGATAAAGGGAGACGATCAGGAGGGGATAAAGGGAGACAATCAGGAGGAAGAAGGGAGGCAATCAGGAGGGATAACGGGAGGCAAACATGAGGGATAAAGAGGACAATCAGGAGGGATAAAGGGAGACAATCAGGGGGGAGAAGGGAGACAATCTGGAAGGATTAAGGGAGATGATCAGGAGGGGATAACAGGAGGCAATCAGGAGGGATAAAGGGAGACAGGAGCGATACAGGGAGACAATCAGGAGGAAGAAGGGAGATAATCTGGAGGGAGAAGGGAGACAATCAGGAGGGAGAAGGGGAGACAATCACGAGGAAGAAGGGAGACAATGAGGAAGGAGAAACGAAACTATCAGGAGGGAGAAGGGGGGACAATCAGGAGGGATAAAGGGAGACAATCATGAGGGAGAAGGGAGAGAATCAGGAGGAAGAAGGGAGAAAAACCAGGAAGGAGAAGGGGGACAGTCTACGGCTTTCAACGCATCATCTGACAGTGACACAGGGGCCAGGCTCCCAGTCCCCTGCTGTACTGTCTGTTTCAGGGGATTCTCCTGGAGTTCATGTTAGTTCTGACATCCTTCCTCCCCCCCCCCCCCCCACCCCCTGGAAGTCCCCTCTATAACACTGCAACCCAAGATCCTGAGTGCCCCCCCCCCCCCCAATACCCACCATCTTTCCCTTCTTCCTCCTTTCCTCTTTCCCTCCTTCCTTCTTTCCTCACAGAGCAAGCATCTATGGCTGGGGGTATGGACCACCTGACATATCCATCTGTGCCTCAGTCACAGCGTCAATGAAGTGCGTTGAGTATAGAGGTAGCAGAAGAATGATGAAACTGCAGCTCTTGAAGATGGGGGGGGGGGGGGGGGGGGGGGGGGGGGGGATAGCTCAGTGGTCAGAGCGCTCACTTTCCCCCAGTCAAGTTAAGCAGCGTCAAGCGTGGTTACCAGCTGGATGGGTGAACATTTGCATGCCTTGGCTTCAGCACAGTCCCTCCAGTTCACCCGGCTGTAAATGGGTATCTGCCCTCTTTAGGTCAGGGAAGGGAAAGCAGCGAGGGGAGAGGAGATGGGCACCGCCCTCAATATGCTGGCCCCTAGAAAAGCTGAGGTCTCTGATGCCTCACTCTCCTACGACTGCCTAGGTTATGGGACACCTTTACCTTTTTCTTTTCTTGAAGATCCCCAAAGCCACGCCCCCTGTCCAGCAGTGGGCAATGAGTCATCATCGTCATGGACACTGCATCCCTAATGGCAAGGTCAGTGCAGTAACTTAGACTCTCCACCTTAACACCTATGGGTCAAATGGATGAACCCGAATTGTGTGTGGATCTGTTTCCTTGTGGACCTAGGTGTAGCCTGGACCATGCTTTAAGCAGGGTTTGACCGACATCCGAAAAAATCCCACAAACATGTGGCTCTTTTGGGGTTCCAAACCCGCAACCTGCTAGCTTCAAAAACCCATACCCTGTCGCTTCAAACACACACTCTGACAGCTCCAAACACGCATCTGTCAGTTTCAAACCCCCATCCTGTCAGTTTAATAAGCCTCCATTTTATTATTATTATATATTATTATTTCAAACCCCATCCTGTCAGCTTTAAAAACACGAACCTGTCAGCTTCAAACCCACATCCTGTCAGCTTCAAAACCCCATCCTGTCAGCTTCAAACCCACATCCTGTCAGCTTCAAACCCACATCCTGTCAGCTTCAAACCCACAACCTGTCAGCTTCAAACCCCCATCCTGTCAGCTTTAAAAAACACAGAACCTGTCAACTTCAAACCCCATCCTGTCAGCTTCAACCCCACAACCTGTCAGCTTCAAACCCCCATCCTGTCAGCTTCAACCCCCCCAACCTGTCGCTTTCAAACCCAAA
>JASPKP010001255.1:0-5000 GCA_030674155.1 Stramonita haemastoma
AGGAGACAGAAACAACTTTTCTGGGGCTAGTTTTCCCGCTACATTGCTGGTACTTAAAGGAGACAGAAACAACTTTTCTGGGGCTAATTTTCCCGCTACATTGCTGGTACTTAAAGGAGACAGAAACAACTTTTCTGGGCTAATTTTCCCGCTACATTGCTGGTACTTAAAGGAGACAGAAACAACTTTTCTGGGGCTAATTTTCCCGCTACATTGCTGGTACTTAAAGGAGACAGAAACAACTTTTCTGGGGCTAGATTTTCCCCGCTACATTGCTGGTACTTAAAGGAGACAGAAACAACTTTTCTGGGGCTAGTTTTCCCGCTACATTGCTGGTACTTAAAGGAGACAGAAACAACTTTTCTGGGGCTAGTTTTCCCGCTACATTGCTGGTACTTAAAGGAGACAGAAACCACTTTTCTGGGGCTAATTTTCCCGCTACATTGCTGGTACTTAAAGGAGACAGAAACAACTTTTCTGGGGCTAATTTTCCGGCTACATTGCTGGTACTTAAAGGAGACAGAAACAACTTTTCTGGGGCTAGTTTTCCCGCTACATTGCTGGTACTTAAAGGAGACAGAAACAACTTTTCTGGGGCTAATTTTCCCGCTACATTGCTGGTACTTAAAGGAGACAGAAACAACTTTTCTGGGGCTAATTTTCCCGCTACATTGCTGGTACTTAAAGGAGACAGAAACCAACTTTTCTGGGGCTATTTTCCCGCTACATTGCTGGTACTTAAAGGAGACAGAAACCACTTTTCTGGGGCTAATTTTCCCGCTACATTGCTGGTACTTAAAGGAGACAGAAACCACTTTTCTGGGGCTAATTTTCCCGCTACATTGCTGGTACTTAAAGGAGACAGAAACAACTTTTCTGGGCTAATTTTCCCGCTACATTGCTGGTACTTAAAGGAGACAGAAACACTTTTCTGGGGCTAATTTTCCCGCTACATTGCTGGTACTTAAAGGAGACAGAAACACTTTTCTGGGGCTAATTTTCCCGCTACATTGCTGGTACTTAAAGGAGACAGAAACCACTTTTCTGGGGCTAATTTTTCCCGCTACATTGCTGGTACTTAAAGGAGACAGAAACAACTTTTCTGGGGCTAATTTTCCCGCTACATTGCTGGTACTTAAAGGAGACAGAAACAACTTTTCTGGGGCTAATTTTCCCGCTACATTGCTGGTACTTAAAGGAGACAGAAACAAACTTTTCTGGGGCTAGTTTTCCCGCTACATTGCTGGTACTTAAAGGAGACAGAAACAACTTTTCTGGGGCTATTTTCCCGCTACATTGCTGGTACTTAAAGGAGACAGAAACAACTTTTCTGGGGCTAATTTTCCCGCTACATTGCTGGTACTTAAAGGAGACAGAAACACTTTTCTGGGGCTATTTTCCCGCTACATTGCTGGTACTTAAAGGAGACAGAAACAACTTTTCTGGGGCTAATTTTCCCGCTACATTGCTGGTACTTAAAGGAGACAGAAACACTTTTCTGGGGCTAATTTTCCCGCTACATTGCTGGTACTTAAAGGAGACAGAAACAACTTTTCTGGGCTATTTTCCCGCTAAGTCACAAAAGTAGGCTTTGACATTCCCCCCCCCCCAATGAGACATAAGGAAGGGAAAACAAAGACAGATAGAGATAAAGAGATTTTGAAAAGAGAGAGAGAGAGAGAGAGAGAGAGAAGAGAGAGAGAGAGAGGAGAGAGAGAGAGAGAGAGAGAAGAGAGAGAGAGAGAGAGAAAGGATAGACAAGAACAGTCAGGTAGACATTTCGGCAGACAGACAGATAAACAAAACAATAGACTAAATATAACTACAAAGATACATCAATTTCACACATCTCCCTAAGTCTTTATTTGCCTCTTATTCTTCTGTTGTATTTTTTTTCTTAAAACATACTAAAAAAACACAAGCAAAACAAGAACATTCTAACAAAAACAAAGAAACAAACACAAAAAACGGAACAAACAAAGAAGCAAACAAAACCTTGCATCCCTTTTTAATAGCCAACCTGTTGAAGACGTCACGACAAAACAAGACTGGACAAGACAGACAAGACAAGACAAGCCGAGAAGAGGAGAGGCGACGAGATGCAGCCTTGAAGCACACCATCATCGCGTGCAAATAGATGAGTGTAAATAATCGGGGGGATGAGACCTCATTGTTTCAGCTAACGACGTGGAAATATTTTAGCCCCAGCAATAACAACGGTCAGTGATCGGACCCCGCCCCTGTCTTGTCAGTTTCAGGTGAAGCGATTTTAAAACAGCTCCCATGTCAAATTTTGTGCCTGGGAAAAATTAGTGATAGCATTTTTTTGGGGGGAAGGGGGGGGACGGTTGGGTTTTTTGTGGCTTTTTTGCTTGTTGTATGTTTGCTTCCTTTTTTTGTCTATTTAATATTTATTTTATTTTACTTTGCTACAAATATTTTTAAAAGGATCTTTTTTCAGTATTATTTTAATTTACCTGCCTTATTCTTATCTGTATTCTCGTTTTGTTTTATTTTATTCGGTTTATCTTTTTTTACTTTTTGATATAATTTTCTTTTCTTATGTTTGATTTTATATCAAATCTATACTGTTTTATTTCTTGTGATTTTTCATTTTCATTTTATTCTATCCTGTTTTGTTTTAGTGTCTTTATTCCTTCCTTCCTTTTTACCATTTTCTTTCTGTCTTTTTCTCATTGTTTTATTTCGTTTTTTTCTTATTTCAAAGGAACTTGCTGGTTTTTCAACTTTTTTTTCTTCATAGCATTCGGCATTAACCTAGTTGTAGTTATTCTTTGTAATTGCTTTTGTTAGCGCGGTATCCTAAAAATAATATCAATTCAGAGTGCACGAAACAAAACGCATGAAGCATGAGCTCTGTATGATCACACACACACACACACACACACACACACACACACACACACACACACACACACACAACACACACATATATATATATATATATATACTATATATATATTAATATATATATAAATATATATATATATTATAATACATATGTTTATCTCATCATACATTCCAATGTTACACAAATATTTTTGCAATGAAGTTGTAAGTGGTCTTTTGTACTTGCTTTCCTTCTCTGCCGTTTTCTCAAACACACACATACAGACAAAGAAATTCATACATACATACATACATACATACATACATACATACATACATACATACATACATACATACATACATACATACATACATACATACATCATACATACATACATACATGCACACACACACGCACGCACGCACGCACGCACGCACACACATGCATCCACAACCACGCACGCACGCACGCACGCACGCACGCACGCACGCACGACACAACATACATACATACATACATACATACATACATACATACATACATACATACATACATACATACATACATACATACATACATACATACAACATACAGACAGACAACAGACAGACAGACACACACACACACACACACACACACACACACACACACACACACACACAACACACACACACACACGTGCATGCACGCACACACCTTTCATACCACATCATGTATGATGAAGCATGGAGGAGATTGTAGAAAGCCAAATAACAATTCCTGGTCATAATCAGCCTTTGGCATAGAGTTTATAGAAGAAAGAAAACGGCAATAATGATATCAGCCTGGTCAGGCAACAGACCAGCAGCGACCTGTTGGAGGCTGGCAAGTGGTGTTTATCTCAAGGGCACTCACTCTTAGTGCAGGTTTCAGCGGGAGATGAGTTAGAATGGAGGCATCTGGCATGCACAGCTCTCCATCCGGTTTGCTCAACTCCTTCAGAAAACTCGGCCTGTGGAAAGCCATGGTAGGAACGGCATTCTTTCTCCTCTATCCCTGCTGCCTTCAGGAGGAAAACACCTCTGAAAACAGGAATGATCCTTTCTAGAAAAAAAGAAACATCAAACTGCTTACCAGAGTTGCTATCAAAAACAGTTGGAAGGAAAAGAAAGAAATTCACTTGGAAAAAAGACATGTTGCAAATATCCAGATGAATGAAATTAGCTACAAAATAGTTATACTTATATGTTCTGCAATCCAAAGTACAGGTCATATTTACCCCCCCCCCCCCCCCAAAAAAAAAAAAAAAAAAAAAGAAGAAGAAGAAAAGAAGAAAAAAAGCTGGTCATTTTATGTATACAGCTTGAGTGTTCAATCTCAGCCGTGTGGTCACTCACACTTAATCAGAACATTAAGAATCGAACAAAAAGAAGCTACAATAACAAAGGCCTGCATCTCAATCATGCAAAGGACAACAATGTCCTCAATCATTTTTATCCGGGTGTGAAATCACACGAGAGGGAGGAACTGGTCCCAGGTTGCCGGAGGCAGGCGCAGTGCACGAGCTCACGTGCCGGAGCGAGATGCGCGCGAGATGTTCAATTTCAGCGCGGATGAGCGTGTGATCGATAAAAGACAGCGGTGTAGCGGAAAGGACGGAAGGAATAAAGGGATATCGTATAAACTCAATTATCCCACACAGGGCCTCTCTGCACTGTTTATGGAGGGGCTCTCACCTCCACAGCCCCCCCCCCCTCCCCTCCCTCTTCCATTTCTTCTGCTACCTCCCCCCCCCCCCCAACCCTCTCTATTCCCAGCCCCACCATTTTTAACCAATCCGATGCTCTTTTCTGGTTAAAGAAAAAACAAAAACAACTTCTTTTTCATTCTGCTATTTCTCTTTCTCTCTGTCTGTCTGTCTGTCTGCCTGTCTGCCTGTCTGTCTGTCTGTCTGTCTGTCTGTCTGTCTGTCTGTCTCTCTCTCTCTCTCTCTCTCTCTCTCTCTCTCTCTCTCTCTCTCTCTGTAATTCCTGTCCCCCTCCCCCTCCCCCCCATACACGAAGAGCTCTTATCAAGTTTTTTCATCATCATTTTTCGCTGGGCCCTTTGTTTTTAATTTCTCTTCATTATCTTCTCTCCGGGAGTGGAATTGTTTGTCAAAGGTCAGCAC
>JASPKP010001255.1:12500-17500 GCA_030674155.1 Stramonita haemastoma
AGGAAGGAAGCAAGGAAGGAAGGAAGGAAGGAAGGAAGGAAGGAAGGAAGGAAGGAATAAAAACAAAAAAGATAGAAAGAAAGAAAATAGAGAGAAGCTAAGAAAGAAAAAGAAAGAAAGAAATTAAGTTAAATAAAAAGAAAACAAATAGGGGAGAAAGACAGACAGAAAAAACGAAAGGAAAGGAAAGACAAGAAGAAAGAAAGAAACCAAATGAACAGAAAAGAAACAAAAAGAAAGTGAAAAAAAAGTAAAATGAAGTAAGAAAAAGAAAGAAAGAAAGAAAGAAAAAAAAGAAAGAAAGAAAGAAAAGAAGTAATAGAAGAAAAAGAAACATGAAAAAGCAGCAAATACTGAAACATAATAAAAGAGCAAAGAAAAAAAATGAACTAAAAAAAAAGAGAGCAAGAACTTTTTTTTCAAACAGACAGAAAGATAACTAATTACAGCAGAAAGAAAATGCAAAAGAGGAAATACCAGAAAAAAGAAAGAAAGGTAAAGAAAAGAATGGAAAGACAGATATACGGACAGAAGGAAGAAAAAAAGAAAAGGAAGAGAAAAGAGAAAGAAAAAAAGAGAACAGAAGCCAAAAACAAACCAACCCAGACAAACAAAGAAGACTTACAGAATGCATCAAGAAAATGAGAAGAAGAAAAACTCTAAGTAACAACAGAAGGCAGAAAGAGGGCCGTGTTTAATCTGTCCATCTTCAGTGTTCACGCTCACTTCCCCTCCACACACAGCTAGGCTAGGCTATAGCTTCAACCCCCACCTCTCCACACACCATAGATAAATCATGCTTTGACAAGTAAATAAACCAATCACAGCCGGCCCCTAAAGACCGAACTTCCGGTTAGACCCCGACATTAAAAAAGAATTAAGAAGAAAGGCCACACTCCAAGTTTACTCTTCTGTACGGTGCTATTTACATGTGTGTGTGTGTGTGTGTGGGGGGGGGGGGGGGGGGGTAGGAGAGGGTGAATCATGCGAAACACTTTCAAGTTATGAAAAATGAGCAGTGTGATTGTTTTGGCGTTCGAAGAAATGGTGCCAGGTATTCTTGAGAGAGTTGGAGAGGATTGTCCAGGATGGCTTGTGTGCACACGTCGTTAGGCCTAAGCCCTGCTCTGTCTTATTGGGGTTGGGGGGCTTAACAGAAGACAAATTAATAGAAGGATGCAGTGTTTGGTGTTTAATTCAAAACCCGTCAAATTTGTGCTAATTTACATTATTAATGCATCAGAAGCAAATCTTTCACAAAAAAAGCTTCTTTGTTTAGGGAAGATGCAACGATAGGTGTCTGTGTGTTTGAGCTTATAACAAAACCTTGAAGGAAATGGACACAATGATTAAACCTGGAGTGCAGCCAGAATGTGCCAGGAAAAGTGATAGAAAGGCCATGGTATACTGTTCAGGATTATGTGGATGACTTTTGAACAGGTGCCTTTTTCTGTAAAAGACCAGCTTGTGAATTTCTTTGTACGTATGTGCAGTATACACACCAGTATGTAAAGTCCTTCATGTCCCTACCTTTATTTAATATGATTTTAATTGGAACCATGTTTTCAGGTAAAAACTTTCGCAGTGCTCATTTATCACAATTCAATGAACATAATCTGATATTCATCAAGTTCATTCAACTGTCACCGTGAAAAGACAAGAGTACATGCACTTGCAACTTCATTAAACCAAAATCCAAAATAAACCAAGGACGAGGTTCTTATAAAACCATTTCATCATCAATCTACTCCAACATTGACGCAACTGCGCATTGCAGCCAGAACGATCACAGGAAGTCGCACACAAAACGTTCCGAGTTGTCGTTCCTGTCTGCCATGCACAGCAGTGAATGACATGTAGCGGGTTTTAGTGCTGGCGTGTTCCTCTCTTTCCTCCTTCCTTCCTTTCTTTTTCCCTTCTTCTTCTCTTTCCATTAGTTTTTCTGTGCTTCTTTCTTTCAGGGACGAGATGTAGGCCCTACAGCTGCAGTTCGTCCCCGCGAAAACTTGTCGCTTTTAAAAGCTCCCCTTTCCTCCGCCTGCCTTTGAGTGTGCCCTGTTTATTTGTCTGTTAGCGTATCGCCTTATCTTCCGCCGCTGAACTTTGCCACAGCTAAAGAGAAGGGATCCGTGGTTCCATTCTGGCACGCGCCTCAGAGCAAGGCAGGGCAGATTTTGGACAAGCACGCGCCTGGCAGGGAAACGCTGTGCCATGTTGCTTCGCTCTTGGCTTTTTTTTTTCTGGCTCTTTCCGTGTGTTTTTGTTTGTTTGTAACTCTTGTTTTCTTTTCTAATGTGTGTGTGTGTGTGTGTTGTGTGTGTGTGTGTGTGTGTGTGTGTCTGTGTCTGTTGGTGTGTGTGTGTGTGTGTGTGTGTGTGTGTGTGTGTCTGTGTCTGTGTCTGTGTGTCTGTGTGTGTGTTTTCATGGAGGAGAGTGTTGGGTGATCACATGTTGTATGTACATCGGTAAATGCCCTCACATTCTGTATGACCTCTCACAAAAAGAGAGAGAGGGGGAGAGAAAGAGCGAGAGAGAGGGGGGGGGATGGAGGTATAGGGCGAGGGAGGGAGAGAGACATAGAGAGGGGGGAGAGAGAAAGAGCGAGGGAGGTAGAGAGAGTGGGAGAGACGGAGAGGGGGAAAGAGGAGAGAGAGAGATAGAAGTGGAGAGGGGGGGGGAGACAGACATAGACAGACAGATAAAGCCAGAAAAGAGAGAAAGTCAAAGACGGAAAAGAAAAGACGCCAAAAGGAGAGTGCAGGTTGTTCTGCTACTTTGTTTTTTTAACGTAGGACACTCCTTTTTCTTGAGGTGTGGTTTTGTAAGTCAGTTTGGAATATACATTTGAAAGAGGCTACAGCCGAGTGGCTAAACTGTTTGACTTCAGTCCCTCAGGTCCATCAAGTCCTGGGTTCCAATCTCGGCGGCGGAGTCTGGTGAATGACAGATGGAGATTTGTGCCATCTCCCAGGTCAACTTCAAGTGCAGACATAAAAGTGCATTAATTTTCTTCGTGTAATATATGCACATGCAAAAGATCAAACATGCACGTTTAAGATCCTGCTATTGATGTCAGCCTTCAGTAGGGGTACGAAAACACAAAACATACCCAGCATGCATCATGTAAAAAAAATGAGCTTCTCTGAAGTCAGGTTGTGTGGGCTGAGGCTAACAGGCAGAGCAGCAAAGTAGCAAGGACAGGAGAAGAGCAGTGTTCTGACACAGTTCGTCCCAACAACACAGTTCGTCGCAAATTGCGACGAACTGTGTCGAGCCCCCACAGTTCGTCGTAAATTACGACGAACTGCGTTACCCCCCCCCCCCCCCCTGTAAAAAAAAACACCAACACATCTTTAATCAATGTAAGTTCAATATAATGCACTACTTCAGCATTTTAGAAGCTCCTCATACATTTTTTGTCAACTTTCTGACTTCAGTTCCAAGTTGTGACAAAACTGCCTTGACGCACTTTGTCACAACTTTTCAGCACCAAAATAATGCAATGGCAAAATTTCTTAGTATAAAAAAGAAATGATAATAAAGACACTAAGAAATTTTGCCATTGCATGCAAGCTTTTGGTGCTGAAAAATTGTGACAAAGTGCGTCAAGGCAGTTTTGTCACAACTTGGAACTGAAGTCAGAAAGTTGACAAAAATGTATGAGGAGCTTCTAAAATGCTGAAGTAGTGCATTATATTGAACTTACATTGATTAAAGATATTTTTTGTTGTTGTTCTTTTTACATGGGGGGCCTAACGCAGTTCCTCGTAATTTGGGACGAACTGTGTTGTTGGGACGAACTGTGTCAGAACAAGCAGGCACTGCACATCCCGTCCTACCCGGTAAGGAAAGGCAGGGAAGGGCAGGGAAGAGAGGAGAGAGAGGTCAGACTCCAGATTGGCCTCACCTGTATGTACACCTTTGCTACAAGCGATATCAGGGGCGGTAATTAGGTCGCAGCGTCATGTGTCTATATTTAGAACACACCTGCGAATTGTGCAACCTTCTGTATCGTTGTGGGGTGGTCAAGACTCAAGACTCGAAAATACTTAATGTCTGAATTTGAGAAATTATCAGTGGCATTTTAAAATTACAATTATACTGCATGCAAAGTTCAGCAAAAGAAAAATCAAAAAGCAACACAGTGTCTTAAAATCGATAATACTCTGCATCACATGCACACACACGTGCGCGCGCGCGCACACACGCACGCACGCAAACATACATGCGCGCACACACACACACACACACACACACACACATATATATATATATATATATATATATATATATATATATATATATATATATATATCAATCAGTAATAATTAAGAGTAACAAAGCAAAATTATAACACAATAATTATTCAAACACATCTGATGAAATATCTCATCAGCATGATCAATGCATATAGATCTATCACCGGTAGAAGTATAGGTGTGTGTGCACGCGTGTGTGTGCGTGTGTGTGTACATTCGAATTTGCTGAAACTGTAAATTGTTATTGATTGCTTGTGTGTTGTATAGGTCGAATGCAAGCGCTTTGATTTGTTTTTACAATATATAGCCCTATACAGATTCCATGTATTGTTATTAGTATTATTATTATTTCTACATTAATATGCAAAATATGACCAAAAAGAAACATTTGATAAAAAAACATTCAACACTTTCTACTCTTCACCCATCACAGCTTACGCTTATACATTAACTGGTACTTTAGATAAAACGTATACACACACACACACACACACACACACACACACACTGTCTGTCTGTCTGACTGTCTGTCTGTCTCCTCTCTCTCCCCTCTTCTTCTCAGATGCATACTCGTGCATACACTGTTATTTGATGGATACATAAAACATATATACATATGTATAACACACACATACATACATACATAAAAAATATATATTATTTAAAAAATAGACTGTCGGTTGCATATGCGTTGCCCATAGCGGTAAAGTGTAGACTTTAGGCAGCTTCTATTTCAAAAGC
>JASPKP010001255.1:25000-30655 GCA_030674155.1 Stramonita haemastoma
TTAATGTATTAGGAGCATGCAGAATTTTTTTAATGCATCAGGCCATGCAGAATTTAATGCATCAGGGTAATAGAATTTAATGATTAGGAGCAGGGCCGAATTCAGTGTTTTAGGAGCATGCGAATTCAATGCATTAGAAGCATGCAGAATCATATAGATTCCAATGCATTCGGAACTACCCAAGGTAAAAATGTTTTGTTGTTTATGAGCAGTTTGTTACAAATCATTTGAATAATAATTAATTGATAACTTTCGTGTAGGAGGGGGTTTGTCACCGGCATATTATCGCAACTATGAAACACACCAGACTGATTTATGTTCTGATCTTAAAAGGAAGGCAATGCATTGCATCGATTAAACCCGTTTTTTCTTTCTCTTCTTCCTAAACTCAATAAGAGTTGCTGGACCACAGCACTGAAAGCTGGTTTCTTGGCAAGTTGAAAAGGTGGGCCCTCCCTTTCGTGTACAAGGTGCATGCAAGGGGTATTTTATCTCCAGAACCCACAGAACCTGAAATGAATTGCATGCTCTTTAACGTTATATTTGAACACCTCTGTGCAATAAAACACGAAGGATTTTTAAGGCTTGGCAGGTCAGAGCTTTAATTGATTTTTTTTTTTTAAAATGGGTCACTCTTCACCATCACATGTCATTGCTGAGATTTGAACCATAACTTCCCGTGATCATCTGGTGGCAGCCAAATACTCCATCCATTCGGCTTTAGAAAAATTGTGATTAGCAATAAGAAGAAAAATTAATTATATACTAAAGTCGGTATGGCATGGCAGAGAGATAGCAGTGCATGACAGCAGGTCCCAACCTCACAGGAAAAAAAAAAAAGAGAACAAAGCAACTCTTCCCCAAACCTTCTTCGGTTTTGGCTTCTTCGGCTTTGGCTTTTTTGGCTTTTGGCTTCTTCACTTTGCTTCTTCGGCTTTGGCTTTTTCCCCCCCGGTTTTCGTCTTCTTCAAGCTTCCATAGAAGTCCTGAAAAAAAAAACAAAGGCTCTCCAGGCCGCAGAAGCACAACTGAACAGATATCTAACACCCAGGCTTATTAACATTGAGCCCCTAACTGAACAGATATCTAACATCAGGCTTATTATCATTGAGACCATAACAGAAGATATCTAACATCAGGCTTATTATTTTAGAACCATCTCCAACAACAGAAAATCGGTTTTCATAACTTAGTTGACTTCAGAAAAGTGTGTGACAAAATTGGAAAGAAAAGGACTATGGCAGACCCCTCAAACACGGGGAAAGGGGATTGGTACAAATCAATCAAGATTCCCAACAATCCCTGCAGTGCAGTCTCTATGACTGCCAGGGCGGAGATTGCTTAAAACCCAAAAAGGGTAAAGGGAAAGGGGGGGGGGGGGGGGGGGGGTACAACAGTCACACACAACACTTTGTTCAGCTCTTTCTGGAGAAGATCATGCAGAAGATCTCCTAAATACCACTACTGTCGGGGTTGGTGGCGGATCCACTGCAGTTACAGTTAACTGACGGCATTGAACTCCTGGGAGGCAGAAACCACCACCTCCAAAAAACTCACAAGCAGGCCAGAAGAACGAGTGAGTGCTGATAAAAGAGCCATAGATCAGTTCAGTCTGTTGTTGCTGCAAAAGTCTGAAGAAAGACAGACCAGCCTGGAGAAAACGTCCACCAAAGCCTTTCTTGTGACTCCCCTCCCCCTCCCCCCTTTACCAACATCTTTTCAGTGGCATGACTGATGATATGACTTTGATGCTGGAAATTTGTAAAATTCTTATATTATAAGTTGTTTTGTTGTTATAAAGAAATACTGAAAAGGGATGGATGTGCCAGCTTCACTTTTCTGTGACACCCTTTTTCCTGAAAACTTAGAGCAATGCCCCAAGGGAGAGAAATCACTCCAGTCATGAGAAAAGATCCTGGTAGTAACTTCTTCTCTCTCTCCTCTCTCCTCTCTCTCCTCTCTCACTCATTCTCTCTCTCCCTCCCCTCTCTCCTCATTCGGGGTTTACATAAGGGGACTCCCAAAAGAAAACAACAACACTACCATGGGCATTACCAGCAACAAAACCGGGGGGAGCACACCCTAGTCACCCCCCCAAACACTGGCCCTCCTCTACCATCATCTCTTCCCGTCCCCGCAGACAATACCATCAACACAGGAGGAGAATTCCATCTCCAAAACAAACACGGCACTTTTACCTCCGCGCATTATCACACTCAAGGGACAAACAGCAGCAACTCCTCTCCCTGACGACACAGAAACCCTCCGCGCCCTACAAGTGTTGCCCGGATCCAAGGGGCCCGGAAAACCTGGATAAAAAAAAGGCCTTTTTCCCCCGGTTTTTGAAAGGGCTTCCCGGGGGCCCCCTGTGTCATTTAACATCAACCCCCCCCCTCCAGATGCCCTCATTCATTTGTCCCTGATCGCCACTGATTGTCCCCCCGGGGGGGACAATTATGGAGGAAGAGAGAGAGAGAGAAAGAGGGGGAGAGAAAGAGAAGAGAGGGGAGAAAAAGAGAGAGAATGCCAAACGGGTTTTTCAAACATACACAAAACACACTAAAATACACTCACTACACTACACAATTTTCATTTTGGGAAGTCCTAGCCTACCCCTTTTTGAAAATTGGGCTGGAAAACTGACGACCCGTTTCCCCAATCCGTTCAAGAGGTTTTTTTTTAAGGGGGTTAAAAATTTTATTTTTAAACCCCCGTTTTCCCCCCAAAAAGGGCAAGAGGATAAATTTTAAAAAACCCAGGCCCCGTGTTGCGAACGCTTTTAAAACATTTTGGCACTTTTTTAAAAACTGTTAAAATTTTTTGGAAAAGTAGGCCATTGTGTCCCGGGGGGGAACAAAAAGAAAAAACCCCTTTAAGAAAAAAAAAAAAAGCCAAAACGAGGTTTTTTCCTTTTTCCCCGAATTTTTTTTATTTTAAAAGGGGAAAAATCAAAACAACAGTCAACAAAATTTTGTCCCCCTTAAAACCCCAAAATCGCTTTTTTTGGCAAGAAAATGGGTTACATTACACAGGAAATTAAATCTTTTTTTTTTTTTTCAAAATTTTTTTTTCATAAAAAATTTTGGGGCCTTTGGGGGAAAAAATTTTTAAGTTTTAAAAAAAAAAATTTTCTCTTTCTGAAAAACCCCTTTTTAATCCCCCCTTTTATTTTTTTTATCCCCAAACCCCTTTTTGGGGAAATGTTTCTAAATCAGAAGGACTAATACCAAAAAAAAAGGGCCCCCTCCCCCATGAAGTTTGCTATCACGGGGTTTTTTGGGGGTCATGACATAAAATTTTCCCAAAATTAAATATACTTTTCCCCGTAAAAAAATAAAACTGGAATAAGGGGGAAAAGTTTAGAGAAGAAAAGAGAGAGGGGAGGGGAAAAGAGGGGGGGGATAGAGAGAAGGGGAGGGGAAGAGAGAGAGAGAGGGGATTGGCGGAAAACGCGGGCGTGTCTTCCTGACCTAAAAGATTAATGGACAAAAAAAAAAAACTAAAAAAAAAAAAAAAACACACACCCACACCCCCCACCCCACACACAAAACACAAAACACACACACAAAACACCAAACACACCTTTTTTTTTCCCCCTTTTTTTGGCATTTGGGAAAAAAAATTTTTTATAATTAAAAATTACCCTTTTTTCCTTTTTTGGGAAAAGTTTATTCCACGGGGCCAAAATTGAAATTTTTTGTATTAATTATTTTTGCTAAATGTTCATACTTTGCTGATTTTTTTTTTTTCCCCCGTTGTTAAGAGTTTTTTTTATCACTTTTTTTTTTAAAAAGACAAAACAAAAACCTAAAATACTATTATGACTTTTCTCTTTTACCCCTTCCATGAAAAACAATAACTTTCATTACACTTTCCACTTTTCCCCCTCTTTTAAAAACACTTAGAGTGAACAGACGTTAAATTTTTTTAAAAAACAACAAAAACAACAAACACACACCCCACACACACACTCAAACACACAACACACACACCAAAAACAAAACACACAACATCACACAGGTCAGACAGACAGACAAAACAGACAGAGGGGGAGGCCAGAAACAACAGAAGGGGGGATGGGAAAAAACCCGGGGGTGGTCTCCCCCAGGGGGTCAAAAAAATTTAGTTGGACCCCATGCACCCCTTTTTCCTTTTTCCCAAACTTAAAAAATGAGTCACGTTTTGAGAGCCTCACCCCCCAACCACACACACAACAAAACACACACCACACAAAAAACCACACACAAAACCCCACACACACACACACACAAAACACACACACACACACACCCCACACACACCACACACAAAACCACACACAAAAAAACAAAAAGCCAGGGGACAGGATAGCCTGGTGGTTAAAAGGGGAGCACCCACAGTCTGGCGGGTCAGGCTGGAGCCCGGGTTTCAGCTAACACAGACACTTTCAAAAACATTTTTCCCCCCGGGGTACATCAGTTTCTGAAAATCCCCCCCCCACAAAACCCTTTTGGGGGTAACTAAAAAACTGAGGTCCCGTGTGTGAACGCACGCAGAGCATCTTCCACACACCATAAAACCTGTTCTCTTTCGGGAAAAGTAAGCCACTGGGGTGCCGGTGGGGACAGACCCAAAAAATTTTTACAAAAACCCAATGCACACTGAACTGAATGAAGAAAAAAAAAAACACCCAAGAATACTTATTTGTTATGCTCGAAATAAAAGAATTTGAAATTTTAAGTTGAGTGTAAAAACACAGTTTTTCAGACATAGGCAGACAGACAACAGACTCTCCCCCCCCCCCCACCCACCCCACATACACATACACCGAAGGGGCAGAGA
Organism: Stramonita haemastoma; assembly: GCA_030674155.1. Taxonomy (NCBI): domain Eukaryota; kingdom Metazoa; phylum Mollusca; class Gastropoda; order Neogastropoda; family Muricidae; genus Stramonita; species Stramonita haemastoma. The sequence goes on from JASPKP010001255.1 coordinate 29,822, forward strand.
TAGAAATAAAGAGATAGACAACAGACAACAGGGCAGACAGACAGACAGACAGACGACAGAACCCGACAGACAGACAGACAGGGCAGACAACAGACAGACAAAACCCGACAGACAGACAGACAGACAGACAAGCAGACAGAGAAACAGAGATACGGGGGTCAGGAACAGTTTGGGGGCAGAGAGAAACATTTACAACAACAGAGAAACAGGGACCCTCAGCACAGACAGACATAGTCAACCCCACACACCCAGACACACACACACACACCCGACACCCCACACACCCAAAAACACAGACACCCAGACACACACACACACACACAGAGTCACAGACAGACCTAAAGACATGCCCGACAGATAGACAGAGACAAACTTTTCAAAGTGTCACAAACAGAGACAAAACACATCAAGTCACAGAAAAGCAAAAAGCAGAAAAACAGAAAAAGAGAACAAAATCCTATATGCAGACAGAGATAGGTGAAACCCCCCAAAAGGCCCTTTGGGCAGAGAGCCAGCCCCCGGCAGAGAGGAAGGCAGCAGGGTCCAAAAGGGACACAGTGCAGGGGGCATTTCCCACGACACTAAAAACCGAGGGCCCCCTGTGCGAACGCCCCGTTAAAACATCTTTCGCACACGTTAAAAAACCCCCAATTTCCCCCTTTCGGAAAAGTAAAGGGCCCTCGTGTGCCGGTAGGGGCGGGTGACAGAATTATAATAAAACAACCCAGCATGCACACAATTTGTCGTGTTTAGACACCAAACCCTGAGGAAAAAAAAAAGGGTAGGGGCTTTCACTTGTGGCGACGCGCCCCTCCCCCCGGGGGAGCAGCCCCA
>JASPKP010001256.1:0-2500 GCA_030674155.1 Stramonita haemastoma
CCTTCCAAATTTTTCAGTCTTAAACATTAAGATGAAGTTTTCAATTTAGCGGGGGACGGGAAGACGACAAAAATACAGACAGACAGACTGATGTTCAGACAACTTTGCAATAGATAATTATCAAACAGCCCCAGCTCAGGGGATAAATGATGACATCGTCCATTCTGGAGTCTCTTGGACAGATAAAAAAGTGAGGATTGGAAAAGTACTCAAACTTGATAGTTACTATCCCCCAAAAACTAATGGATGAGCTCTCGCCACAGGTGTTGACAAAAAACCTTCTAACTTTTTTGTGAAAAGAGCTACATAGCGCATGTCCCCCTACAGCCTGTTTAAGCAAAAGCTACACTTTTCCTTCAGCCCCCTTACTTGCACAGGCTTACAAAAACCCCAAAGGGAAAAAAAACCCCCCCGAGGAAACCTACACTGAAAATTTTTTAAAAAAAAGACAGTTAGTCTGAATTTTTTCAGAGCGACAAGTGATCCCCCAGTCTAGTTTTATAGTGAAGGATGAAGAAAAAAAATAAAAGAAAATAGGCCCTGAGGTAGGAATACAAAAAAAGGGTTTTTCAAATGAAGCAGGAGGGCATTTTGCCCATAATTATCCCCACCGGGGGGGTATAAAAATAGGGGTATTAAAGAGAAACAGGCCTTAATTTAAAAAAAAACCCCATAAGTAAGCCCCCTTTTTGTTTAGTCATCGGATAGTCACTCCCTGGCACATTGTTTGTGATATGTATCTGTTTTTCGGTTTTTTTTTGATCAATTGTGTTGGTGAAAAAAGCTTAAACCCTTTCCCTTTCCCCTATGCTATAAACACAGCAAAATTAAAAAAACAAAGGTTGTGCAAAATTCCTTTTTTGGCTTTGGCCAAATTTTTAAAAAAAAATGTTTTCCCTTTTTTGTAGTTACAGTTGTTTTTTGTGTTCACAAGACCCTGTAGGTTTTTTAACCGTAAATAGCTCCTCATGGGGTTCTGACCCAAAAATACTTAGGTATTGAAAATCAGCACAGACAATGTTTCCCAGTCGTTCAGAAGAAAAAAATTTTATTTTGGCAACTGTAACTTGGGGCTTGATGGGAAAAAAAGGGCAAAAGAGTACAAGTTTGGGGATACTAAAAATTTGGGGCAAGTTTTTTGAAGGAACTAAAAAAAGCACAGGATATAATACAGAAAAGGGGGATATGGAAAAAAAAATACGGGGGTTGGAAAAATATATATCACGTGCGGTATGAAATATATACGCATAACCCAACATATGCAAGTAAATTTAACAAAATGCAGGACAAAAAAAAAGGATTTTTCAAAGATTTAAATGCAACACTACCTAATCTCATACAGGAAAAAAAAACACCGAAGACAACCTTCTTTGCATTGTTAAAATTGTAAGTCACACATTATAATTTTTTAGTTGGATATCTTTCCCCCCTTTCATTGTTGCGTTTGCGGGGAAAATTTTAAATTGTATATCAATTTTTATATTTGGGTTTTTTCAAAAATTCTTTTAATTTATATTGCTGCAATGTCTGAATATGTCAAAAAGCATTGTCAAAGTCGTATTTGTTCTTAAGCCCCCATGATAGTCTTAAAAGGGCAAGTATTTATTCAAAAAATGTTATTCGCAATGCAATTGTGAAATGACATGAAGGTTGGCCCTAATGTTCTCTATTTGCTTGACAAAGGGTTGGGTTCCCACCATGGGTCACCAGGTCACTGAAATTTTCGGGTTTTCTGTAGTGTTGTCTGTGCCACTGAAAAGGTATTAGTGTGCAGTAAAGAGGGTGAAAAGTTTCATTGAAATGATTTGTGCCTGTCAGTTTTCCTTATGCACTGATCTGCATGGAATGGGGTTTTTAATTTTATATTTGTCTCCATGTGATTTCTCTTATGTTACCAGGTTTTGAGTGTTATCTTTAGTGCTGTGCTTCTGTCGTTTTTACCTGTTATTAAAAGCTTGAAGTTATTTTACTGGAATTGATGATGGGGGTTGACCTGATGGAGTTACCCCACCCCACTTGACCCAACCCCAGTGACCGACTGGGTTGACCTGATGGGTTGACGACTGGAGTTGACTGACCTGAGTTTTCCCCCCTGGAGTTTTCCCCATGGGTTGACTGGTTACCCCATTGAGTTTTTGATGGAGTTGATGATGGAGTTGACTGATGGATTGACCGTGGGTTGACCCCACTGGGGTTGACCCCACCAACTTGCCTTTGTTTTGCTCAGCGCGGAGTGGCTGACCCCTGCTGCCCCTGGTGGTGGCCTACCAGGCGTCTTTGGGGAAAAACCTGAAAGTTCAGAGATTCCTTTTTGGTCCTCCCCGGTGTGGGGGGTTTGGTGCCAAAAAAATTTTGGTTCAGCGGGGGGGGTGCAAAGGTGGAAGTCTGAGAGATCTCCTTTTTGGTCCTCCGCGGTGTGGGTTTGGGGCCAAAAAAAAGGGGAAGTTGTTGATTTGTAGAGAGGTGGGGCATTAATTACCAACTATCTGTACCTGTGTGT
>JASPKP010001256.1:10000-12500 GCA_030674155.1 Stramonita haemastoma
GGATTACTTTAGCAGTTTTGAAGGCATTGGGGAAATAGTTCTTTTCAAGACATTGGTTATATACATATGTTAGGGTGTCTGTGATAACTGGAGCTGACAGTTTCAGAATTCTGCTGTCTATTCCATCAAGACCTCGTGTCCTTGATTGTTTGAGGTGAATTAAATAATTATAGACCTCAAAAACTGAAATGAATGGTATGTGAAGTTTTGACAGAATATGCTTGTCTTGGCAGTATTGTCTTAATGTGTTGAGGTTATTGGATTTTGAATCATCATTGTTAACAATGTTAGTAGAGACGTTTATGAAATGATTGTTGAGTTGTTCAGCAGTAACATCTTTGATTACATTTGATTTGGAAGATGATTGTTTATTTGTTATTTGATTTATGGCCCTCCAAATAATTTTTGAGTTTTGTTTGGAAGACAGTAAATCTTGGAAATATTTCTTTTTTTCTTGACGTTTCTGTGAGTTTATGGCGTTTCGTAATCTATTTGACTCTTCATGATATTTATGTTTTTTTAATAAATCTCTAAGATAACATGCTTCTTCTAGTTCTTTTGTAATCCAAGGCGGTTTGGGGACATGTTTGACCCTTATGATTTTAAGTGGAGCATGTTTGTTGTAGATTTCAGTGAAGGTTTTTATCCAGAATTCAATGGCCCTGTCTGGATCAGTAATGTTTAATGTTTCTGAGAGCATAGAGTTACTTAGATCAAGAAGGAAAAGCTGTTCATTAAATTTTGCAAAAGAACGATATGTTATGGTTTTATGTCCAGGTTTGGGAATTTTTGCTCCTTTTTTTGACCATGTAGTACAGACTGGGTAGTGATCGCTGCAGTTATAGACCGGGACACATGTTTCTATGATGTTTTTGGGATTTGATACGTAGATGTGATCAATTATTGTGCTTGAATTTGGTGTGACTCTCGTGGGTAAACTAACTAGTTGGTGAAGGTTGAATGAATTAGTAATTTGCGTCCATATATTATTTACTTTTGTTAAATCAATATTAAAATCACCTAGTAGTATTACTTCCTGGATTCTAATAGAACTATATTCATCATTTCATCAAACTTGTCTATCCAATTTTTTCTTTCTGCTGGAGAAAAGAGAAGCGTTAATAGTGAGACAGAGTGAGACAGAGACAGATAGAGACATAGAGAGAGAGACATGAAAGACAGAGACAAAGAGAGACAGAGTCAGAAAGAGATAGATAGATAGATCGATAGATAGATAGATAGATAGATAGATAGATAGATAGATGGATAAAATAGATAGCTAGATAGATAGATAGATAGATAGATAGAGAGAGAGAGAGACAGAGACAGAGACAGAGACAGAGACAGAGACAGAGACAGAGACAGAGAGCCATATCATTAAAGAAAAAAGAATAGACTTAATTCATTAGCAAAACCATAAAATAAACATGACAATATTCAAAATCAGTTCTCCAAAAGTAATCAACGAAGAAATATGAGATAAAAGCAACAACAGAAATTGAAAATTTATACAGACAAAAAGTAAACAAATAAAATATGTTATATAAAATTTGGAGAGAGAGAGAGAGAGAAGAGAGAGAGAGAGAGAGAGAGAGAGAGAGAGAGAGAGAGAGAGAGAGAGAGGAGAGAGAAGAGAGAGAGAGAGAGAGAGAGATGATGAGAGGAGAGAGAGAGAGAGAGAGAAGAGAAAGAGAGAGGAGATGAGAGAGAGAGAGACGAAGAGAGATGAGAGAGAGAGAGAGAGAGAGAAGAGAGAGAGAGGACAGAAGACAGACAGACAGACAGACAGACAGACAGAGAGAGACAGAGAGAGAGGAGACAGAGAGAGACAGAGAGGACAGAGACACAGAGACACAGAGAGACAGAGATAGAGATAGAGACAGAGAGACAGAGAGAGGACACAGACAGAGAAAGAGACAGAGAGACAGAGAGACAGAGAGACAGAGAGACAGAGAGACAGAGAGACAGAGAGACAGAGAGACAGAGAGACAGAGGACAGAGACAGAGACAGAAAGATACAGTGAGAGAGAAACAGTAATCAGACAGACAGACAGACTGAGACAGAGACACAAACACAGACAGACAGAGGGAGAGAGAGACGGCAGAGAGAGATAGACAGACAGAGACAGAGACAGACAGACAGAGAGATACACAGAGAGAGAAACATTAGTCAGACAGAAAACCAGAGACACAGACACAAACACACAGAGACAGAGAGAGAGACAATCAGAGAGACAGAGAGACAGACAGACAGAGACAGAAGAGAGAGAGACAGAGTCAGAGACAGACAAGAGACAGAGAGAGACAGAGACAGAGAGTGAGACAGAGACAGATAGAGACATAGAGAGAGAGACATAGAAAGACAGAGACAAAGAGAGACAGAGTCAGAAAGAGATAGATAGATAGATAGATAGATAGATAGATAGATAGATAGATAGATGGATAAATAGATAGATAGATAGATAGATGGCTAGATAGATAGATAGATAGATAGATAGAT
>JASPKP010001256.1:15000-17500 GCA_030674155.1 Stramonita haemastoma
AGACAGAGACAGAGACAGAGACAGAAGACAGAGACAGAGACGGAGACGGAGACAGAGACAGAGACAGAGAGAAACAGAGAGAGACAAACAGATAGAGACATATAGAGAGATAGAGAGGAGAGACAGAGAGAGACAGAGACACAGAGAGAGAGACAGAGACATAGACAGACACAGAGACAGTGAGGCAGAGAGTATCACCAAAGAAGATGAACTAAAATGGAAACGTTATCTACACAAATTCTGTTAAACATTCTAATGTTTCATATGACTCGACTGTAAAATGGTCCTGCCCTCTTTCGGTACAGTGTAGATAAAGCAGGGAGCGAGAGGAGATTGGTGCCACTTTCAAAACACTGGCCTCCTGAAAAGCTGTGGTCTCTGACACCTCCCTCCCCAATGGCGGCATATTTATGTATTTATTATGCTATTTATTTATGTATTTATTTATTTATTCATTCTTTTATATCTAGGATAATGGAATAAGCACTCATGTGCATTTTTACATCCAGTCCCTGTGTGTATCCATTTGTAAATCTTGTCATCTGTTCCCACCGGCACACAATGGCCTACGCTTACGAAAAGCGGAACAGGATTTAACGTGTTCGCACACAGGGCTTCGGTTTAGGCCTATAGTCTCATCCGAAGGACTTTTGGCGAGAGTGGAGTCAGCACTGATTTTTACTCAAGGGAAAAATCTCCTCAACCAGGAATTGAACCCGAGTCCTTAAATTTCCAGCGCAATGTTCTGACCATTAGGCTATCGCAGCATAGGCTCTGGAAGCCTGTTAACCGTTACCCAATGTCTCATGTGAAACGAGATATCAACACTGACATATCAAACTGGTCTCTCACTTGCATGCAACGTCTTTTATTATTAATTACGTTTTAATATTTCTGGAACAGGTACTACAAAGTCCATGAACACGTATAATTCTCTTCACCAAAACGTTGAATAGCTCATTCTGACCAACCTGCCTCTATAAACATGAACAATCAATGATGCTAAGTATTCTATCTTTAGAGAAACAACTTAGAGGAAATAAAGCAGTGACTGATATTATGGCTGAGTGGTTAAGACTGTTTGATTTTTTAAATCTCATGGGTCCATGCAGTCATGTGTTTGAAAATGAGCAAGGCAAGGCATATAATAGTATATTTTTCGACTTTAATGACATTGAAAGCAAGAAATACAAAAGACTTTTTTACGTTTATTACTTAAATAGATTGAATACAAGAGCACCACATTCATTCTTTTTTTAGTTTTGTAGTGTTGGCAAGATTAGGGTTTAATGGAATGTCAGATGAAAACATCTAGTCCTGCGATAGACATTGATATAGGTAGGTTTGTTTAGTTTATATAGTGATGTGTGAAGTGTATATGAAAGTGCCTTTCATCTTTCTTTTTTTTCTTCTTCTATTTTTTTTAAAAGGCATCCAATGTAATATAAACAGGACCAGGTTCTATGCTTGCCTCTGTATTAAAATTACGCCAGTGTATAATGGTGGCAGATCTGTGTATTGGATTTCCGCTAACAGATGGACAACAGATTTTACACCAATACATCTGATGAAAAAATGAACGTATCTGAAAGATTTCATTTCAAATTTTCCATGGTTTCTAGGAGTCCGTTAAGTACGTATGTGTGGCTGGCCCCTTGATTTTTCCTTTTTTTAATTGGGGAATCAAATACCATTACAAAAATAAAATGTAGTCATGTACTGACCTTTGACAAAGGCAGAAATCAGAATCAGATATTATCCATTGCAAAAATTTATTAGTCAAGTTATGGCAAATAAAGTTCTTTCTGAGTGAAATTTTGACGAAAACTTTGTAAAATTGTTGGATTTGGAGCTGTAATCAAAATTGGACTTTTATAGCTATATAGAGATTTACCCTTTTTTAAGTGATGAAGAGGAAATGTTGAATCAATGTCACTTGAATATTACAATCCTTTGATTAAAACGATTCTATCTACTTTTTTTTTATTTAACAACATTTGGCGTTTGTTGTTTTCCAATTCTGGTAGAAGAAAACCATCTTTCTGCCAAAGGATGGCAGATATAAATTTTGCTCCAAAGAAATGGTGAAATGGAACCCCATCGTTCAGTAGCATATTAGTTTTTGTTTGTTTGTTCTCATTTGTTTATGGGTTGCAGATCCTATCAGTGGTTTCCATGGTCGATTAGTGCACTTCATTACAAAAAACATCCCCCCCCCAAATGTTACTTTTTGCCTCATGCCCATTTAAATTAGTTCTAGAATCTGAACTGTAAATGTGCCATGGTATGAATAGAATTGCATTACAATTGGACTACTGTTATTATTATGTGAGATAAGATCCAAACGTCCATCTGAATGGGTGAAGAAAATGTCGCATTTTGCTTTTGCTTTGTGTCCTTAGAATACCAACAATAGTTTTGTGTAACAAATATGGCTTCCATTTTTTCCTGTATTTTATAACACTTCTATACAAAACTGATTAAAACGTTGTTCTGAATG
>JASPKP010001256.1:25000-30636 GCA_030674155.1 Stramonita haemastoma
AAGCAAAAGCTACACTTTTCCTTCATGTAGCCCTTACTTGCACAGGACATACACACAGCCCTAAGGAAACAAAACCCCAGAGGAAACCTACACTGTCTACATATTTTCATAAAGACAGTCTAGTCTGAATTTTTCAGAGTCAGACAAGCTGATAACCAGTCTATTTTTCACTACGTGAAGGATGAAGTAATATAATGAAAGAAAATAGGCCTGAGGTAGAGAATACACTGAAAATGGCTGCTAACTGAAGCAGGAGGGCATTTTGCCTCATAATTATGCCCCACCAGTGGGGTATGTAAATATAGGTATCTAAAGAGAAACAGGCCTTCAACTTTAAACAAAATCCATAAGTAAGCAGCCTTTCTTGTTTAGTCATCTGAATAGTCACTCCCTGGCTACATTGTTTGTGATATGTATCTGTTTCTTCATGGTTTGTTTGATCAATTGTGTCTGGTGAATAATGCTTCAACTCTTTAGAAACTAAAGGCTTGTGCAAAAATCTACCATTTGGCTTTGGCCAACCAATCTCTTAAAACAAACTGTCTATTCCGTTTTGTAGTCTACAGTTGTTTTTGTGTTCACAAGACCCTGTAGGTGTATAAACCAGTGCACAACTACACATCCTCATGGTGTTCTGAGCCAACAAACTACATTAGGTATCTGAAAAGTCAGCACAGACAATGTTTCCCAGTCAGTATCAGAAGAAAACAGATACTATTCTGAGCAACTGTCAACTCTGGAGCCTTGCATGGAGCAAAAGGTGCAGAAGATGTACAAGTTTGAGGAGATACATAGAATGGAGCAAGTTTTGTTAGAAGGAACATACAACAAAGCACAGGATATAGAATACAGAAAAGAGAGGATATGGAAAATACAAATCACAGGATATGGAAGACATATATATCACAGTGCAGGATATAGAATATATATATAACAGCAAAATCACAACATATGCAATGTGAATTTAACACACAATGCAGGACATAGAAAAGGACATTGCAAAGTATTATGAAATGCAACACTACCTAATCTCATACAGGAAAAAAAATAACACCGAAGACAACCTGTCCTTTAGCATTGTTAAAATTGTAATGTCACACCATTATAATCATTTAGTTGGATATCATTTTCCCTTCATTGTTGCAGTTTGCTGGGCAACTTTAAATTGTCTACCAATACGTTATATTTGGGATATTTCAGAGCAATCATTTCACATTTTAATTGCATGCAATGTCTGAATATGTCAAAATAGCATTGTCAATAACGTCGTATTTGTTCTTACAGACACATGATAGTCTTAAAAATGGGCAAGTCATTTATCTCTAAAACTGTTATTTGCAATGCTAATTGTGAAATGACATGAACTGGATTGGCCCTAATGTCATCTCTATTTGCTTGACAAAGGGTTGGGTTGCCACCACTGAGGTCACCATGGTCACTGAATTTTCAGGATTCTGTAGTGTTGTCTGTGCCACTGACAAGTGTCATATAGTGATGCAGTAAAGCAGAGAGTGACAAGTCTTCACTTGAAATGATTTGTGTCTGTCAGTTTTCCATTATGCACTGATCTGTCATGGAATGGTTACAATACACATATTTGTCTCATGTGATTTCCTTCATGCCATTACCAGATGAGCAGCTGTTATCTTTAGCTGCTGTGCTTCTGTCAGTTTTACCTGTTATAAAATGCTTGAAGTATATTTTGACTGGAATTGACCTGACTGGAGTTGACCTGACTGGAGTTGACCTGACCAGCCTTGACCTAACACAGACGTGACCTGACTGAAGTTGACCTGACTGGAGTTGACCTGACTGGAGTTGATCTGACCTGAGTTGACCTGACTGGAGTTGACCTGACTGGAGTTGACCTGACTGGAGTTGACCTGAGTTGACCTGACTTGAGTTGATCTGACTGGAGTTGACCTGACTGGACTTGACCTGACTGGAGTTGACCTGACTGGACTTGACCTGACCTAACTTGCCTTGCTGTGTTGCTCAGCGCGGAGTGGCTGTCATCCTGTGCTGCCCTCCTGGTGGTGGCCTCACCAGGCGTCTTTGCTGAAGATCCTGAAAGTCTCAGAGATCTCCTTTGGATCCTCCGCGGTGATGGCGGTTCTGGTGCCAAAAGAATGGCTTCAGCAGGCAGTGGTAGCAAAGGTGCTGGAAGTCTGAGAGATCTCCTTTGGATCCTCCGCGGTGATGGCCGTTCTGGTGCCAAAAGAAGGGTAAGCTTTGGTGATTGTAGAGATGAGGTGGGGCAATGAATATACTCAACTATCTGTACCTGTGTGTTTTTGTTTTTTCTGTTTGTATTTGTATCATTGTCTGCTTTACTTTGCCGTACATGCATGTGCATGCACAATGTGTGTATGTGTCTGGTGTGTTTGTGTGTGTGTGTGTGTGTGTGTGTTGTGTGTGTGTGTGTGTGTGTGTGTGTGTGTGTGTGTGTGTGTGTGTGGTGCATACTTAGGTGTAGGTGTGTGTGGATGTGCCCATAAATACTTCTCATTCCTATAAAGACTAGTGTACCTTCAGGTGTTTTTAACTATAAAAAGGCTCAAACTTAATATCAGATTAAAGTATGATGTGTAGTGAAGTATGTTACAACAGTGTGATTTAAACATAGAACAATACAGTACAGAACAGTACAGATATGAGGTGGTGAGCAATGCTACATGTCCATTGTGGTGAGGTTCTTGTCACTGCATTTGTTTCCTTGATTTATCATGTTACACAGTGTGATTTAACACAAGAAACAGGTACAGTACAGAACAGTACAGATATGGGGTGTGAGCAGTGCTACATGTCATTGTGTTTGAGGTTCTTGTCACTGCATTTGTTTCCTTGTTGATCATATTAAGTTTCTTGTCACTGCTTTATTTTGCTTATTTATTACACTGATATCATTCTAACTTCTTTCTTCTTCTCATTTATTATAATTATTGGGATTTATTGTTTTGAGGTCATTGTAATTGATTTTTTTCCATAACTCATAGTCATGCTGCTATGGCAAGTCATTGTGTTGAGGTACATTCTCTCTTATGTTGATCACGTGTTGTTGTCACATGAGCCTGCAGGTCTTTGAGATGTAGACAATCAAGATGGCACAGATCATGTTGTTCACTTAAAATGTTTCTTTTATGTTTCATTTTATATATAGTCTCTCATGCTTATTGTTACAGGGTCTATTGGACCTGTGTGTAGATAATTCAGTTAAAATGCACAATTTTTTTTTACAAAAACTGATCAGTAAAAGAAGTAAAGATTATTTTGAATTTGTCATTGTTTTAGAGAAAAAACAGTTCCGGGTTTGATGGAAATGCTTTTCACAGTGAACCATCATTCCTTAAGAATGTGTTCTGACTGTGACCCTCTAAAATGGAGAAGTACAGTAATGAATACTGCTGTCACCTGTCCTTATTGTTCTGTACAACATCTGCAGGGTCACTATCAACCTTCAGCTTTGGAGCTAGTCTACATTCATTTCAGTTCATCTGAAGTATGCTGTAGTCAGCTTAGTTGATTCACTGACCTATTAAGCCTTGAGCTTCTTGTTCAAGCAAACCTGTATGCTTTGTGTCATTTCTTTTATCTTCATTTTTAGGGTGGTGTCGACCTGGTCACTATGCAGGAAGAAACGGAAACGCTTACAATGGACTTGGGAATGCTCCTGGCCACTACAGCAATGGAGAAAGGCAGGCTTACGCTCCCGGTGCATACACATCTAACTTTGCCTTTTGGTAGATGGACCTGGTTACCACCAGGGAAATGGCTACAGTGCATTTCATTAGATAGGGTACGATGCAATGGAATACTGTTCTATACAACATGAACAATTCATGGATAAACAGTATTAGCCTTGCTTGTTCTATGTGGAGGAGTTGAATAAAATAATGTGTAAGGGGCAAAACATTGTTGAGGTTGTTTGTGTATGTACATTACCTCATCTCTCTCTGTCTCTGACTCTGTCTCTGTCTCTCTCTCTCATCTCTCTCTTTCTTCTTCTTTCTCTGTCTGTGTGTATGTCTGTTTGTCTCTTTCTGTCTCTCTCCCTATGCCTTTCTACCACTCTCTCTCCCTCTTCTTTTCTCTGTGTGTATTATAATAATACATACATATAATAATATATATATATATATATATATATATATATTATATATATATTATATATATATATATTTATATATATATATATATATAATTCTCTCTCTCTCTGTCTCTCTCCCTTGCTCTCTCTCTCTCCCTTGCTTCCTCTTCTCTCTCTCTCTCTCTCTCTCTCTCTCTTCTTCTCTCTCTCTCTCTCTCTCTCTCTCTCTCTCTCTCTCTCTTCTCTCTCTCTCTCTCTCTCTCTTCTCTCTCTCCCCTCCCTCTCTCTTTTCTCTCTCTCTCTTCTCTCTCTCCCTCTCTCTCTCTCTCTCTCTTCTCTCTCTCTCTCTCTCTCTCTCTCCTCTCTCTGCTCTCTCTCTCTCTCTCTCTCTTCTCTCTCTCTCTCTCTATACATACATACATACAGGTCTCTGTCTGTCTGTCTGTCTGTCTGACTGCACGAACTATGATAAAAAGGCAAAACAAAAAGCAAAGTACAAATATACACATCAAATGTTCATACAGTACAGATCTAATAAAAGAAAGAAAACATTATAATTGTTTAACCTAAATAAAACAATCAAAACCAAAAAAGCTTCAAAATTTAGGTAGTCAGTTTAAATATGACATAAACAAAAAGAAGTCAATCAGGAGATTAGGGCTGACATCGATTATACAAAATAAAACTGTACATTGTAAGAGTGACACTAAAGCATCATATCAAAAGAGCTGTTTCATCTGTATGCGTGTGTGCGTGCGGGCGCGCGCTCACGTGTGTGTGTTTGTGTCTCTGTTATTTTGTTTATTTTTTTAATTCATTTATTCTTTTATATCGGGATAATGGAATAAGCAGCATGTGCCTTTTTACATCAAGTCGCCGTGTGTATGCAGTTTTGTAAACCTTGTCATTTATTGCCACCTGCACACAATAGCCTAGCCTTCTCTTGCGAAAAGTGGAACAGGATTTAAGGTGTGAGCAAGATGTTCTTTGTGTGTGTGTGTGTGTGTGTGTGTTGTGTGTGTGTGTGTGTGTGTGTGTGTGTGTGTGTTGTGTGTGTGTGTGTGTGTGCGTGCGTGTGAGTGAGTGTGTGTGTATTTGTGTGTGCGTGTGTGTGTGTGTGTGTGTGTGTGTGTGTGTGCGTGCGTGCGTGTGTGTGTGTGTGTGTGTGTGCGTGCGTGCGAGCGATTGTTTTTTGTGGGCGGATGCGTTTGTTTGTGTGAGAGAGTGTGTGTGTGTGTGCGTGCGTGTGTGTATGTGAGTGTGTATGTGTCTGTCTGTGGTGTCTGGGTGTGTGCTTTTGTATGACAAGAGAGAGAGAGGGAGAGAGAGAGAAGAGAGAGAGAGAGAAAGAGAGAGAGAGGAGAGAGAGAGAGAGAGAGAGGAGAGAGAGATGAGAGAGAGAGAGGAGTAGAGAGAGAGAGAGAGAGAGAGAGAGAGAGAGAGGGGAGAGAGAGGAGAGGAGAGAGAGAGAGAGAGGGGAAGGGGGAAGGCAAGGCAAGGCGAGGCAAGGCAAGGCAAGGCAAGGCACAATTCTTTTATTCGAGGATAA
>JASPKP010001257.1:17500-25000 GCA_030674155.1 Stramonita haemastoma
ACAGACAGACAGACAGACAGACAGACAGACAGACAGACAGACAGACAGACAGACAGACAGACAGACAGAGACAGAGACAGACAGACAGACAGACAGACAGACAGAGAGGGAGAGACAGACAGACAGACAGACAGACAGACAGAGAGGGAGAGACAGACAGACAGACAGACAGACAGACAGACAGACAGATACAGAGACAGAGACAGAGACAGAGACAGAGAGAGACAGAGACAGAGAGAGAGAGAGAGAGAGAGAGAGAGAGAGAGAGAGAGAGAGAGAGAGAGAGAGAGAAGAGAGAGAGAGAGAGAGAGAACACTGAACACTGAACACTGAAATGATTTAATGTACATTGGCCATGGACCACAATACATTTCATGGGCTTGGGGTTCATTCATATAACTGGCAAACCAAATGCACAAAAGGTTTGATTCATAACTGATCAAAGAAGCAAAACACACGTTATTCTAATCACAAAAATATGATGTCTAGGGAAAATTGTGGAAATCATGCACATCAATTACGTGTCGAATCATAACAGTTTTTCAATATACATCTTGAATTAGCATTGTCTTCCTTTTATTAATAGAGTGAAAAATATATCTTGACAAATTGTGCCTGTACTCATCATTTGTTGCTTTGAACAAATCGGGCAATGGTACGTTGATACACCCACTTAAGAACTTTTCTCTTAAGCCAGTGTATATGCAACATTCCCAAAGAAAGTGGGCTTCATTTTCAACTTTCGTTTTACAAAAAGGACACATTTTTTCTCGATCATTCTCACTATATCTATATACATTATTATTAAGGGGTAGAACATTAAATCTTGCTTGTGTGATTGCTACTCGAAAGCAGTAGACATCAATAGAGTTTATATACTGCTCTTTTACAAAAATACTTTTAAATGATCTGTAATGGTCATACCTATCTTTATCTCTTATAGTCCCATCCCATTCTTGAATGAACATATCTACTAATCTTTGCTTAAACATACCTAAGAAAAGTTTTACATCCCCAACACCTTGTTGCATCCAAACAATGTTAAAACCGGTTTCACACAAAATTTCCCTTATTTTTGAAATCCAGCAGTATTTACCATTTTTATCTAGCTCTAACAGCATGCAGTAAGCATTATATGGTATTCTGTTTTGATCTATTTGCAATAGTTTTAACCAGTACTTAATAGTTCTTGTACATGAATTGACATAAAGTGGATATCTACCTAAATCTCCGTATACCATCTTATTGGGTGTTCTTACAGGTACTCCTAAAAATCTTTTACATGCCATCAAATGAATTTTCTCGATGTGTTCTAGTCTGTTTGTGCCCCATATTTCTGATGAATACAATAAAATTGGCTGAATCTTAGTATCGAAAATCTTGAAGAAGGTACTAGCATTCATCTCTTTATACCTGTGAAAGACTTTATTTAACTGAACCACTGCCTTCCTTCCCTTCGTAACTAAATGCTCTGTACCTAATTTACAGCTAACCTTTGTTGTAAAACTGAACCCTAAATAGCAATACTGATTTACAACTTCTAACCTAATACCATTGTAATACCATTGCTCCTGTTTTGACAGAAATCCACCTTTCCTAAAGACCATCACCTTCGTTTTATTAATGTTAACACTTAACTGTAAATCATTACAGCAGTCTTTCAAAATGTTTAATTGATGCTGCAAACCTCCTGGGGTTGTTGAAAATAGTGCAACATCATCTGCAAACAACAGAATAAAAATATCCATGATATTAGGTAGCAACTGAACCCCATGTTTTCCTTTTTCATTGATAACATTAGCTAGCTGGTTGATAAATATTGAAAACAATGTGGGGCTCAGAACACAACCTTGCCTGACTCCTACTGGACATTGGAAAAAATCTGATAACTGGCTATTCGTTCGGATACAAGATAATAAGGAGCTATACATGGCTGATAGTGAAGCAAGAAATTTTCTCTTTATCCCCTGACTTTTTATACAGTTCAAAAGTTTATCATGTTTAATCGAGTCAAAGGCTTTTTTGAAATCAACAAAAGCAACATACAGTTTTTGACCTTTCTTGGACATACACTTCTGGACAATTGAATATAAATTGAAAATCTGGTCTACTGTAGAATATCTCTTCCTAAAACCTGCTTGGTTTTCACAGATCAAGTGATTATTTTCCAGCCAGGAATACAATCTTGCGTTTAGTATAGAAGTATAACATTTGGATAAAATACTCAGTAATGATACTCCTCTATAATTATCTACTAGCTCTGGATCCCCTTTCTTATAAATTGGAATAATAATGGCTTTAGACCAGATCTGTGGATATATACCTTTATTGAATATAATATTAAAAAGCTTGAATATGAACTGTTTAGCTTCGCTAGTTCCATTTTTTAGCATTTCCGCAGTAATTTCATCAATCCCACATGCCTTTCCAGACTTCAGTTTGTGTATAGCTGTATTTATTTCCTCTTTTGTTATTTCTCTGTTTAGTTCATGTTCATTTCCTTCTAACAAATCTACTTCTGTACGTAAACAGTTACTAAATATACCTTTATTGCTTTGAAATACCTCTTTAAAATAATTAACCCACTCTGTAGAATTTATATTGTTGGTAACTCTATTTCTGTTAGCACATCCCATACTTCGAAGCTCTTTCCAAAACAGTGCTGAATTTGAACTATTGTTTGCTAGAGACTCTACCTTTTGTTTTCTGAATGCTTGGCGCTTGGCCTTTAATAACTGTCTATACTTTTTCCGTGCTGTAACATAAATTTGTCTGTCATTTTCATCTTTTGTTTTTCTGAATAAATTCAAGGCTCTTCTTGTCTCTTTTTTAACCTGATAACATTCATCATCAAACCATTTCGACCGTTTATTCTGAGAGTTATGACATCTAGTAAGCATACAACTACTAGCCTCATTCAAACATTGTGTAAAAAGCTCTAGAGCATCATCTATGTCATTGTCAAGTAAATTTAAGGCCCTCATAATTTTATTCTGCATACTAAGGCTGTTGAGTGTTTCAATAAATTCTTCTTTCTTATCATCTTTCCAAACTATTTTTTCTACTACACTATGTTCCTCTTTGTCTGCTTGTTCGACACTTTGGTTGGTCACATTAACTTTCAAATTAACCCTCATAAAAACAGGTAGATGATCCGACTCTGTAGCACTTTTTATGTCTACAGTTACAATATCAACAGATGCATACCATTCACAAGACATGATAAAATAGTCAACAGTGCTGGCTCCTGAGGATGAAATATATGTAAACCCATCATCAAAGTCATGTTGACACAGACCATTCAAAATCAAAAAGTCAAACATATTACATATTTCGAGTAGCTGATTGCCAAATATATTTGTTTGCTTGTCTTGTGAATTTCTTGAAAAATCACTTGTGACACACACTGTTTTCAACTCCCAATCTAACTCATCATCTGAAAAAGAATTGTTCACACATGCTGTTCTTGCATTCAAATCACCTGTCAATAGAACATAAAAATCATCATTCAATTCCTGCAAGTCCAATATGCACTGCTCTAACATTTCCATACCATAGCCATTTTTGTGATGTTTCCAAAACATTGAATCATATGGAGGTATGTAAGTACAAATTAGCCGTACATCTTTATTAGTTTGTAACAAATCTTTTTGAATATTAAGCACAACTATATTATCATATTTTACATCAACCTTATCAACATAGCAGGCATACCTCTTTCTCACCATAACAATCACTCCTCCAGAATATCGGCCTTGTTGCGACAACTTCTTGGCCTTTGATGTAAATAAAACAAAATCATTGAAAAGTGGTGATTCAAAATCAAAACTAATAAACGTTTCTGTTAAACATATAAAATCATGTAGCACAAGAAAGTTAACAAAATCTTTATTTTCTAATTTTTGTAATAAGCCATTAACATTATAATTTAGAAAATCAATATGTTGTTTATGTACACTATTTACAAATAGTTGTTGCTGCTTCTCTTTGGGTTCATCAATCAAGCCACAAAGTTGGTTTTTATTATCTTTATATGTGGATATTCTTCCTGTGGCCCGGCCAATGTCCTATTTCTTGGAGACAGAGGCTCCAGAATTAGCAGGCTTCCTTTTATCACGTGAGGCCACTCCGCTCTCATGGGGATGTTCCCCCACTGAAACTCTCCTGAGAGAGTCCAGGATGCTGGACTGACTCACTGACCTACGTGATTCTGCATGCGTGCTCTGAGCTTCTTGTTTCTGAGATGCAGCACGCCTGGCAGGTCTCGGCTGCCTCCCTGCTCCTGGTGGCTGGGCATTACACAGGCCTGCAGGTCCTGCTTTGCTCTGCTCTGTTGCCTCCATCTCTCTGTGAGAGTCTGTATTTTTACCACTGCCTGTATCTGACCGTTTGTGGACTGCCTTACCAACTTTACGTCCATTGTTTTTTACCAGTGAGACCCCATGGTCACCATGATTTTCGCACTCTCTACTCTGTCACTTTGGTCTTCAGTGTTGTTTGGTCTGTCAAGGTTTACATCAGTCAGTTTTTGTGCCTCATTAACCGTTGTTATGTCCTGGTCAGAGTCTGTAATGTTAGGTCCCTGTTCATGACTGTCAGAATCATGTTGGTGAAATGCGTCCATGTCACTCATCAATATTACTTTGGTCCTGCTACCTGTGGTTTTGTCATCATCTATCTGTTCTTCATCCCTGGGAAAGGGAGAAAAACTTTTGTCATTGTCTTCATTGTCTTCCTCATTTTCATTGCTTTTACACCTTTCTGCATTTTTCTTTGAGTCGTTGTGACTGTTACCACCTCTGGTATCCTCACACACTGTGTGTATGTCAGTTTCTTGCATATTCCTGCTTTGATCTTGGCACCTTACTAACCCACAATGAGAGTTACGTCTTAGTCTGTCACGATTTGCTGTGGCCCCATTGTGGCTCTGGTTTTTGCAAAACACAAACCGCTTGTGCTCAGGTGCTGGAAAGTAAGTTTCCTCCTCCCTGTATGCTTGAGGAGCTGGAACAACTGGTCTTCGGTCAGAGTCCTCATGAAAATTTCTTTCATGATTCCTGGCAAGAACAGAGTCTCTGGGATAGGACGTATTCCTATACCCTGCATTGCTCTTGGAGACAGTGTTCCCACACTTCTCTTGAATGGCTCCACCGGAGTAGGAATGCCACTGTCGTCTGATGGTTGGTGGAGTCACTTCAAATTCATCATCCTCTGGTTGAAATAAAGGTGACCTGGAAACTTTGGCTGGCTGGCTCCTGCCAGAGCTTCTAGTTGACTGTTTTTTTGAACCAGCTTCTGTCATGTCCTCTCTGTCTGCTGTGTTGGAGATGAGGCCAGTCTTCTGTTCCCTGAGCAGACCTTGTTGCACTCCATTTCTCTTCAGGAAACCTTGGTCGTGGCTCTTGTCTGTCCTTGACCTGCAGTCTTCCATTGTAGAAGTAAGCGATTTTGCCTTGACTGCGGTAGAAGTCGATCAACTCCTTTTGTCGTGAGGTGAGATCAGACGCAACGCTAATGCCATTTTGTCTGAGGTCTTCTCTGAGATATGAATCCCCCAGCACAGCCATTTTGTCTGACATCCTGCTGAACTGCACTAGGATTGGTCTAGGTTCGCTTCCTTGCTGCCTAGGTTTCCCCAGTCTGAACGCTTTGACAATGTCCTCTGGATGCCAGTAGGTTGCTGGGTTGTAAGAGTTCAGAAGGTCTACAATGATTTGTGTTGTAGAAGCCCTGTCCATGTATCGAAGTTCTGCAATATTGAAGAACACCACATTGCATGCTTTAGAATCTTGTTCAATTGTTTGCACATTTCTTTCAAGCTTGTCCAGTCTGTCCAGAATCGTGCGCCTGTCTTCCATAATGTCCTCAATGTTCTCTCTGTTTTCTTCCACCACTTCTTTTAACTCACTCATGTCTCGTTTAATGTGTGATATGCTGTTGTCTAATATTTTGAATTTCTCTTCAATGGTTGTTTTAATGCTGGCAGTATGATGTTGCAGCTCTTGCTGTATGTGA
Organism: Stramonita haemastoma; assembly: GCA_030674155.1. NCBI lineage: Eukaryota > Metazoa > Mollusca > Gastropoda > Neogastropoda > Muricidae > Stramonita > Stramonita haemastoma. Next base: position 23,516 of record JASPKP010001257.1, read on the forward strand.
GCAAAACGCCAGTCCATAAACTGTAGCATGTTTATTTGAGGGTGAGAAAAACCTTCTTGTGACATCTTTCAGGTGCCTGTGTCTGCGTGTAAACAATGCCAATGTCAATGTCACAATCCTGCACGTGATGATCAGTTCTAAAACACAGTGGAGAGCACAAAGTTCAAAGTTCAAAGTCGGCAAAATGTTTGGAATTCCGCATGAACGTGTGTGTGTGTGTGTGTGTGTGTGTGTGTGTGTGTGTGTGTGTGTGTGTGTGTGTGTGTGTGTGTGTGTGTTTGTGCAAGGCTCACAACTTTCAAAATACACGCACGTGCAGCCCACACATGAATGTTCCGGGTCAGCTGGCAGGCTGAGTTTTGTTTACTTTTTTAAAAAAACTTTTTAAAAAAATAATTGTTTATACTGTTTATGAAGAAGATTAAATATGGTATATTACTGACCACATACTGGTTATCATGTCGTTCCAATCAGTTCACACGAAGAAGCCACCAACAGTCCATATGTATGCAAAAATTTACAATTATACACACCCTGTAGACATGAAAATTTCACAAAAAACTGGAGAGGAGAATATTGCACCACGACTTCTTGAATCTGCACCCTGGGTACGAGCCCGAGAGAGAGAGAGAGAGAGAGAGAGAGAGAGAGGAGAGAGAGAGAGAGAGAGAGAGAGAGAGAGAGAGAGAGAGAGAGAGAGAGAGAGAGAGAGAGAGAGAGAGAGAGAGAGAGAGAGAGAGAGAGAGAGAGAGAGAGAGAGAGAGAGAGAGAGAGAGAGAGAGAGAGAGAGAGAGAGGAGAGAGAGAGAGAGAGAGAGAGAGAGAGAGAGAGAGAGGAGAGAGGAGAGAGAGGAGAGAGAGAGAGAGAGAGAGAGAGAGAGAGAGAGAGAGAGAGAGAGAGAGAGAGAGAGAGAGAGAGAGAGAGAGAGAACAGTCGGCATGATTACGCAACTCGCTTTTGTTGTGAAAAAAAGACGCACTCCCCCGTACATTTCCCTTAGATCTTCACAGATTGCGTGACACTTAACGCAATTTATCAACTGTATACAATCTTTAGATCTACACAGATCGCGTGACACTTAACGCAATTTATCAACAGTATACAATCCTTAGATCTACACAGATCCCGTGACACTTAACGCAATTTATCAACAGTATACAATCCTTAGATCTACACAGATCCCGTGACACTTAACGCAATTTATCAACAGTATACAATCCTTAGATCTACACAGATCGCGTGACACTTAAAGCAATGTATGAACAGTATACAATCACTCTTCATTTCTATCACAACAATACGATATGCATGTAGATCTTATAAGTGTAAAAAAAAATATTTACTGCATAAAAAATATTACTAAGCAGCAAAAAATCGACACACAGGTACACACACACACGCACACACACGCACACACAACACACACAACACACAACACACAACACACACATACACACACACAACACACACACACACACACACATC
>JASPKP010000126.1:0-17500 GCA_030674155.1 Stramonita haemastoma
GCTTCCGTCATAGTAGTGAAGGGTCATTTCGAGGGTCAGGGGGTCAAGGGTCATGCTTTTGACACTGGCTGCGGGGCGGAGAGCCGTTGGGTCAGACTGCCCCAAAATGACGGAAGTTCCGAAAGGGATCCACTTGCTGGCGTAAGGAGAGGTGTAGGGGGGTTGCACTAGGCGTGCGTTGCCATCCTGAAAAAGAAAGTTGTGAATTTCTTTTAATCTGTTTATTTTTCTGTGTGTAGTGTATGTGGTATAGCGAAGGACTGTTTGATTTTGAGTAGGTGTTTGTTAGATTCTTGTCGGCTGGTTGATTGGAATTTGTGTATTTTGCATACACATAGCTGGTTTGTTTGTGTGGCTGGATGGTGATCAGCTGGTTGACTTTTATTCCTTTTATCAGGGGAGGGACAGAACTCGACTTTAAAGCAGAGGGCATGACTGCCCAATTACATTGTCCAGCCAGCCACCATGTGTCGTGCAGCGTGGCGTAGTTTGCGCAGTGGACTTCCAAAGAGAAATCCCGATTTTACACTTCATCCATCAAAGTCATAGTATCAGCAGAACTGTTCCACCTCCGGCACTTTCTATCTATAGTTGATCGCGCTAGAGACTCGTGTGGGAAGACGGGATAGCCTAGTGGTCAGAATATTGCGCTCGCAATTTGACGACCCGGGTTCGATTCCCGTTCGAGGAGATTTTTCTCCTGGAGTTAACATCAGTGCTGACTCCACTCTACCCGTAAGTCCTTCGGATGAGACTATAAACCAAGGCCCCGTGTGTGAACGCAGGCAGAACATCTTGCGCACACGTTAAATCCTGCTCCGCTTTTTGTAAGAGTAGGCCATCGTGTGCCGGTGGGAACAGATGACATTTACAAAACTGCATACACACGGAAACTGGGTGCAAAAAAGTACACGAGTGCTTATCCCATTATCCTCGATATAAAGGAATAAAGTTTTTTTTAATACGCATATCTTAGCGTACCATCCTTTTTTCAGAGGGGCAGGATAACCTAGTGGTTAGATTGTAGCACTCCCAATTTGATGGCCTGGTGCCAACCTATGGTTTGAGACGCCACATAATCACCTATTTGGGGGGATTTTTTCTCTTGGTGTTAACATCAGTACTGACTCCAGTCCCCCCAAAAGTCCTTTAGATGAGACTATGAACCAAGTTCTCATGTACGAACCCACACAGAACATCTTTCGCACAAGTCAAAACCCGTTCTGCCTTTCGGAAGAGTAGGCAATGTATGCCAGCAAGAAATGTTGATAAAATATGTTTAAAAAAAAAGAAGAGTGGTCAGAATATTGCGCTCGCAATTTGACGACCCGGGTTCGATTCCCGTTCGAGGAGATTTTTCTCCTGGAGTTAACATCAGTGCTGACTCCACTCTCCCCCAAAGTCCTTCGGATAAGACTATAAACCAAGGCCCCGTGTGTGGACACAGGCAGAACATCTTGCGCACACCACTCTAGTCCACCATGCATGGTGGACTAGACATTGTTCCCGAAATCGGAATGCAGCTGCTTTAACTGTAGGCAAAAATGGTCGACTACACAAAAACCTCACTATTGGTGAATCTTGGAACTTTTGCCCAGGGACCGGGGGGGAAATTAATTTTTCTGATGCAAATTTCAAACTGTTGCTCAAAGCATCCGATTTACACACCAGCTGCCTGTATCTATAAACTTCCCCGACACTGAGATACATTAAGGAAAGAACTGTTTCGTGATGTCCTGACACCTTGCCTCAATCTGTGCTGGGACTGGAGTCAGTACTGATGGTAACACCAAGAGAAAAAATCCTCTTAAATAGGTGATTATGTGGTGTCTCAAACCCAAAGTTGGTCCTAGGCATTCAAATTGGGAGTGCTACAATCTAACCACTAGGTTATCCTGCCCCTCTGAAAAAAGGATGGTACACTAAGATATGCGCATCACGTCTTCCCACACGAGTCTCTAACACGATCAACTATAGACAGAAAGTGCCGGAGGTGGAACAGTTCTGCTGGTACTATAGGACTTTGATGGATGAAGTGTACAATGGGGATTTCTCTTTGGAAGTCCACTGCGCAAGCTACGCCACACTGCACGACACATGGTGGTTGGCTGGACAATGTCCTTTGGCAAACATTCATGCCCTCTGCTTTAAAGTTAAGCTCTGTCCCTCCCCGGATAAAAGGAAAAAGTCAACCAGCTGAACACTGACCAACCAGCATGCTTACCAAGACTGAGCAAAGCAGTTTGGCAATCATTGAAGACACATCTGCTGCTATACTGCTCCCTGGCAGTACTAAAGTTCTCCTCAGATGGACAGAACACCGCCAACAGCTGCACACAACCACCATATACTGCCAGATACCACCACACAGGGAGAAAGAACATCGACAAGGAAACCAGATCAGCTCCCTCCCTACCTGTGCTGAGAGAAAAAGGGGAAGAATCCGCACACTGCTTCAAAGAGGGTTACCTACCTGAGGTAGACAAAATCCCTCCTGACTTAAACATGGAGGAGAAGAGACTGCGAATAGGATAGCGTACGCACACACACACACACACACACACACACACACACACACACACACACACACACACACACACACACACACACACACACACACACACACACACACACACACACTCACCAATGGATGAGTAAAAACCGCGGCCCCGTGTGCGAACGCACGCAGACCATCTTTCGCATACGTGAAATCCTGTTCCGCTTTTCGTAAGAGTAGGCCATCGTGTGCCGGTGGGAACAGATGACATTTGCAAAACTGCATACACACGGGGACTGGATGTAAAAAAGCATATGATTGTTTATTCCATTATCCTCGATATAAAAGAATAAATAAATAAAATAAATAAAAAACGCACGCACGCACGCACGCACGCACGAACACACACACACACACACACACACACACACACATACACACACACACACATACACACACACACACACACACACACATACACACACACACACACACACACACACACACACACACACACACACACACACACACACACACACACACTAAAATACCTCTTGATTTTTTTTTCTCCCATTCAAATAAAATAACGCGAAATTTTTAATTGTCCAGTCCAGGCTACATTTCCAGGTATGACAGGAACGTGCAGCACACTGCACTGCCCACTCACCTGGTAGAGAACAAACACCTGGTGTTTGCTGCCCTGACCAGCCCAGGGCACAGGCACGTACAGGGACACAAAGAACAGATCGCTGAAGGTCTGGCTGCCCACGGTCACAGTCAGGCTCTCGCCCAGTGGGCGGCGCCACCAGAAGTCTGTACGCCACCCCTGAGAGACAGACACACAGAGCGGGAAACATGACAGGGGACCGACCAATTGGGAGGAAGAGAGAGAGATGATGAAAGGAGGGAGGGATGGAGAGAGGGGGAGGAAGAGAGAGAGAGAGAAAGAGAAAGAGAAAGATTGATTGATTGATTGATTGATTGATTGATTGATTGATTGATTGATTGATTGATTGATTGATTCTTTCATATCGAGGATAATGGAATAAGCGCTCTTGTGATTTTTTACGTCCAGTCCCCGTGTGTATGCACAGAAAGAGAGAGAGAGAGAGAGAGAGAGAGAGAGAGAGAGAGAGAGAGAGAGAGAGAGAGAGAGAGAGAGAGAGAGAGAGAGAGAGAGAGAGAGAGAGAGGGAGAGGGAGAGATTGAAATTGAAATTGAAATTGAAATTGAAATTGAAATTGAAAACGAGGTTTATTCATAGCCCCTTCTGAATGGGGGTACAAATAAACATCACACAAATAACACAAAACACAGTCACCATAAAGTTATGGAAAACGATATTACAAGCATAATTTCTTTCATTATTCCACTGAAAAGAAACTGAAGATGTAACAAATATTAGTCATTTCTAACACTCTCAGAACGTCTTTTGAAAACTTTATACAGGTATATGCACAAATTCTTAAGTAATTGTTCGTTTTGACTTGACATTAGCAAGACTGCTCGAAATAAGCATGGTTCCGAATAATATTTAGAAGGAATATATCTTTGCCTGAGATCAAAAATGGCTGGACAACAGGGTAAACTATGAACTTCGTCTTCTTCATCCCTTTTACACAGTGGACATCCTAAATTGTTATCTTTTTTCTTTTTATAACGGTTAGAATGTATTGTCATATATGTCATACCAAATCTAAACAGCGTTAAAAGCGCTTTACATGTCTATCAATATCCAGTGACAAATACAGCTCACACTTTATAGATGTTTTAAACGAATGAAGATAAAGAGATTCTATATCATTGAAAAATTGCTTTTAGTGACGGAATCGTTTAAGTTCGAAAGGAAATTCAATGACAAAACCTGGAGGGGGGAGGTACATCCCTCTTGCAGCATTTTTTGCAACAACAAAAGTTGGTCGTGTAATCGTACTGTTTGTTCTCAATAATCCTTGTATCTGCTGTGCTCTTTTAATGAAGGTAAAAAAAATAATAAATTCAGGGGGGGGGGCTTTTTCTTGTCACAGCTCCTTTCTGACTTGTTCGTGGGTTTGCTTTCTTTTCTGTTACAGTAATATACTCCCCCCAACCCCCTTCCTTTGCATGTATAGAGAAACGAAAACAGATTTTAATCCAAATGGTAATGCGGTCTGGCAGTAAGATTTCAGTTCTGAAACACCACCCACCCCCACCCTAAAACACAGTCTCATTCTGACAAAGACATCATATCACTCCCCAAGCAGTATCATTCTGTTACCTGCAGCGCAACAAAGTCAGACTCCTAGATACATGCTGTAATTACCTGCAGCGCAACAAAGTCAGACTCCTACATAGATGCTGTAATTATCTGCAGCACCACAAAGTCAGACTCCTAGATGCTGTAATTACCTGCAGCGCAACAAAGTCAGACTCCTAGATGCTGTAATTACCTGCAGCGCAACAAAGTCAGACTCCTAGATAGATGCTGTAATTACCTGCAGCGCAACAAAGTCAGACTCCTAGATACATGCTGTAATTACCTGCAGCGCAACAAAGTCAGACTCCTAGATAGATGCTGTAATTACCTGCAGCGCCACAAAGTCAGACTCCTAGATAGATGCTGTAATTACCTGCAGCACCACAAAGTCAGACTCCTAGATGCTGTAATTACCTGCAGCGCAACAAAGTCAGACTCCTAGATAGATGCTGTAATTACCTGCAGCGCCACAAAGTCAGACTCCTAGATAGATGCTGTAATTACCTGCAGCGCCACAAAGTCAGACTCCTAGATAGATGCTGTAATTACCTGCAGCGCAACAAAGTCAGACTCCTAGATGCTGTAATTACCTGCAGCGCAACAAAGTCAGACTCCTAGATAGATGCTGTAATTACCTGCAGCGCAACAAAGTCAGACTCCTAGATAGATGCTGTAATTACCTGCAGCGCAACAAAGTCAGACTCCTGGATAGATGCTGTAATTACCTGCAGCGCCACAAATTCAGACTCATAGATAGATGCTGTAATTACCTGCAGCGCCACAAATTCAGACTCCAAGATAGATGCTGTAATTACCTGCAGCGCCACAAAGTCAGACTCCTAGATAGATGCTGTAATTACCTGCAGCGCAACAAAGTCAGACTCCTAGATACATGCTGTAATTACCTGCAGCGCCACAAAGTCAGACTCCTAGATAGATGCTGTAATTACCTGCAGCGCCACAAAGTCAGACTCCAAGCTAGATGCTGTAATTACCTGCAGCGCCACAAAGTCAGACTCCTAGATAGATGCTGTAATTACCTGCAGCGCCACAAAGTCAGACTCCTAGATACTGTAATTACCTGCAGCGCCACAAAGTCAGACTCCAAGCTAGATGCTGTAATTACCTGCAGCGCCACAAAGTCAGACTCCTAGATACATGCTGTAATTACCTGCAGCGCCACAAAGTCAGACTCCTAGATAGATGCTGTAATTACCTGCAGCGCCACAAAGTCAGACTCATACATGCTGACTGGCCGTCAGGACCGGTGTAGCCTCGTCCAGTTCCAGAGAGTCCACCATCACGTTTCTGGTCAGTGACCTTGACCGTCAGGATGTTCCGGCTTTTCTCCAACCAGTCAGTTCCGGCAGCTCCCACTTCTTCAGCACAGAAGGCTGGGTCATCTTGAAGGTGTCCACGGTCCTGCTCTTTCCCGTGTCGGTCAATGTAGGCTATCTGGACCTCAGGAGCAGAGGAAGAGCTTTGGGCATTGTCATTCCAAGAAAAATTCCCGGTCAAGTTCGTCCAGATTTCCGCGTCAATGAAGCCATCAGACACACCCTTGAGGATTGACAGAAAGAAAGAAAGCGAATGTTGTAAGTTATGACAGAAACAGCAGTATCAACTACAGCAGCATCAGTAACGACAATAGTCATGGCAACATTAGCAATATTTCGTGTTTTTGCTTCACGTGTGGTTTTGTACATGTAGTAAACATAAAGACAAACAACACACCTAGATCTCTGAGGAAAGGTATGTGTCAATGACTGGCGTGACGCGTTGCTGAATAGCTTGTAAAGTTTAAACTGCATCCATTTTTCTTATTCTTCTCTCTCTCTCTCTCTCTCTCTCTCCTCTCTCTCTCTCTCTCTCTCTCTCTCTCTCTCTCTCTCTCTCTCTCTCTCTCTCTCTCTCTCTCTCTCTGTGTGTGTGTGTGTGTGTGTGTGTGTGTGTGTGTGTGTGTGTGTGTGTGTGTGTGTGTGTGTGTGTGTGTGTGTAGGATATGAACTACATTTTTCAACAATTTTCTTTATCTCACTTTAAAGCAAGCACACGCGCGCGCATGAACGCACGCACACACACACACACATATACACACGCGCGCGCGCATGCACACACACACACACTCCTACACTCACACACAAACACAACAGTGCTGACTCCACTCTTCCCAAAAGTCCTTCAGATGAGACTATAAACCAAGGCCCGTGTGAAAACGCACGCAGTACATCTTGTGCACATGTTAAACCCTGTTCCGCCATTCGTAAGAGTAGGTCATTGTGTGCCGGTGGGAACAGAAGACAAGATTTACAAAACTGCATACACATGGGGACTGGACGTAAAAAAGCACATGAGTGCTTATTCCATTATCCTCGATATAAAAGAATAAATAAATGAATAAGTAAATAAATACACACACACACAGACATACAGACACACACACACACAATACACACACAAACACACACACACACACACACACACACACACACACACACACACACACACACACACACACACACACACACACATCCGCAAAAAAAGACAAGACAGACAGACAGAAAAGCAGACACAGAAGCACACCCCTTCAGACACGGAATCAACCCCCGCCCCCCCCCCCCCCCCCCCTGACCTTGAGCGAGAAGGTGACGGTGTAGAGGACTTGGTGTGACGCGGACTGATCGCCTGCCTGGTCTGACGTCAGCAGGCGGGCCTCCATCTTGGCGTGGTTGAGGTTGGGGGCGGGCAGGCTGGGTTTCCAGCTGCTCTTCCCTGGCGTCAGCACCACGTCCTCAAACTTCCAAAACACGTAGCCCAGGTTGGCACACGGGGCGTCGTCGTTGGTTTTGTTGTCTAACATCGAGTGGTACAGAGGGGGAGTGGCCTGCAACAGCAGAAAATGTCGTGCGATGTTGACAGGGCCAAAGCCACAAGTGTTTTTTCTTAATTGTTGAATTAAGCTACCGCGCTGGAACCATGTCAATCGGTGAATGCCTTTCCAATAAATTATTCCAGCCACGTGTAGATGGGGGGCTGCTGCATAAGTTACAGCTTGCCCTCATTCTTACTTACCCAGGCTTTGCGCTGTAAAGTCTTGTTCTTTGTTTGAATATTCTTCACCCAGTCTATCCTTTTCTGATTAATGTATCAATCATCCTTTTGAGTTTCATGTCGCAAAGATGTGGCTGTTCTGTTTTCTTTCCTTTTCTTTTTGGTTCTTTTAGGGTTTCTTTTTAGATCTGGCTATTCTGATAATCTTCTCCAATTTGGTTGTTTTGTTGTTGTTGTTGTTGTTGTTGTTGTTAGATCTGGCTATTTTGATAGTCATCTCCAATTGATAGATTAATGATAGTCTCCTCCAAATGGATTGTTTTGTTGTTGTTGTTGCTGCTGTTTTTAGATCTGGCCATTTTGATAGTCATCTCCAATGGATAGATTAATGCTCAGAGTTTCTTTCTGGGCAACAGATGATTGAAACAAGTATGTACTGTTGGCCTTGAGGGCAGAGCACAGCTGTCACTAAGTATCCAACACATGAGCCAGAGGGTGGAGCATCCCCTTTCATTATGTTGTCACCTGACATCAGCAACATGTGTCCTACATGATAGTCATTATTCATGTCGTTGTTTCCATTCCCGAGTGCATGAGTCTTTCTATCATCTTTTTATTTGTTTTATTTTTTTGTTTTGCCTGATATTTTGTCTTATATCATTTTAGTTAGCCCTTTAATATTATTGATCAAGGATGGCGTTCTTTTGATGTGAAGGTACTTAACGCTGAACGTAGTTTATTTGGGGTTGAAGTTACAGTTGGAAAGAAAAACAACGTTAACTCGTGTTGTGTGGTGTGTGTGCGTGTGGGTCAAAAAAATTTGCTTTTTTTCATCAAGCCATGTGTGTGTGTGTGTGTGTGTGTGTGTGTGTGTGTGTGTGTGTGTGTGTGTGTGTGTGTGTGTGTGTGTGTGTTGTGTGTATGTGTGTGTGCTTGTATGTGCATGTTTGATTTGATTTGATTTATTTATTCTTTTATATCGAGGATAATGGGATAAGCATTCTTGTGCTTTTTTTCATCCAGTCCCCGTGTGTATGCAGTTTTGTAAATGTCATCTGTTCCCCACCGGCACACGATGGCCTACTCTTACGAAAAGCGGAACAGAATTTAACATGTGCGCAAGGTGTTCTGCATGCGTTGGCACACAGGGCCTCGGTTTAAAGTCTCATCGAAGGACATGTGTGTGTTGTGTGTGTGTGTGTGTGTGTGTGTGTGTGTGTGTGTGTGTGTGTGTGTGTGTGTGTGTGTGTGTGCACGTGCAGGCTCGTGGGGGGAGGGGGGGAGCTGCACCAAAGCACCTTCTTTTGATTGTCTTACTTGTTATCCAAAACACTGGATGACGTGTTTATTCGAGTTATAGAATGCTTCTTAAATGCATTCATATTTCCTGAATTGTTGTACCTCTCACTGTCATAGAGCCAACCTTGTGTTCCAGTCATGAGATAATCAGGTGTTGCTTTGTGTATTTGTAAACGGCACGGGAATGTTCCAGTCATGAGATAATCAGGTGTTGCTTTGTGTATTTGTAAACGGCACGGGAATGTCCCAGTCATGAGATAATCAGGTGTTGCTTTGTGTATTTGTAAACGGCACGGGAATGTCCCAGTCATGAGATAATCAGGTGTTGCTTTGTGTATTTGTAAACGGCACGGGAATGGCATAGGGACGGGATAGCTCTGTGGTCAGAGCCTCCCTTTCCCCCAGTCAAGTTAAGCAGCATCCATGGTGGTTACCACTTGGATGGGTGACAATTTGCACACCTTGGCTTCAGTACAGCCACCCCCCACCCTCCCCCAGTTCATCCAGCTGTAAATGGGTACCTGCCTTCTTTAGGGTCAGGGAAGGTAAAGCAGCGAGGGAGACGAGATGGGCGCCGCCCTCAACATGCTGGGCCGCTAGAGAAGCTGAGGTCTCTGATGCCTCGCTTCCCTAAGACCGCCTAGGTTATGGGACACCTATTTGTACACAAACTCAGAAGGTTGTCATCCACAGAAAACGTTCACTGCTGCCTGTGTCTGGCATCAAGGCTTTTTCTTTTGGATGAGGTGGACAAAAAATGTATCCACAGTGAGCCGTTCCTGCTGTGCTGTGCTGTGCTGCGTTGTGCCGTGCTGTGCCAAGCCATGCCATACCATGCCATGCTATGCCATCCTATGCCATGGAAATGACTGATAACAACGCCTTTTGTCATTTCAGACAGAAAAAAATGAACGCCTCCTCGTGTCCTCTTTCCATTTGTGTTGATGTAATTTCATGATGGCTGCCGTGTCCTTATGATTCACAATTTTTATTGCCATTTCAATCATGCAGACCTATGTGGTATAACAAAACATCAGTTTTAATTATCTCTCTGCCCAAATGTTGTCCACTAAAATCATGTCCATTCTATATTGACCCTAAGCAACAAATCACTAGAGGTACAAGGTAGGAACCAGACTTGTGTTTTCTGGAATCTCTGTATATACCCTACACAACCCCACCAACACGGCATAAGAAGATAGTATTGAAATAATAGAAATAGTAAAATTATACTAAGTATTTCCACACATGAAGGCTTAAATAAATCATTACAAGAATCATTCCAAGAACATAACAGTGAATATTGTTTTTAAAAAAACAACTAATCCCAATCAATTAAAACAAAAATAATAACCTCAAAATCAGTTACAACTGCTTGTAATATTTCTAAAAATAATTCCAGCTATACTTCCAGGCTGGCACTGCAGGTTATTGATCTGGTTTGCTGCTAGCCCTGTGATGGGGGACGGATAGCCTAGTGGTCAGAACATTGCCCTGGCAATTTGACGACGCGGTTGAGTCCGGTCGAGGACATTGTTCTCCTGGAGTTAACATCAGTGCTGACTCCACTCTCCCCAAAAGTCCTTTGGATGAGACTTTAAACCGAGGCCCCGTGTGCGAACGCACGCAGAACATCTTGCGCACACGTTAAATCCTGTTCCGCTTTTCGTAAGAGTAGGCCATCGTGTACCGGTGGGAACAGATGACAATATTTACAAAACTGCATACACACGGGGACCGGATGAAAAAAGGCACATGATTGCTTATTCTGTTATCCTCGATATAAAAGAATAAATAAATAAATGGCTGTACGTGTTAATCATCAGAATTGATCCAATTGCCGCTGCTGGCAAAACTGTTGAGTTTTTTCTTGGTTTTTTTTTTGTGTGTGTATGTGGCTGAAGCACATAAGAGAATAGCAAAATGTATCGTTAAAGATCATGGGGCTGAGCTTGAACATACATTTTACTATTCTCTGAACTTCCAATGGCCTACTCTTGCGAAAAGCGGAACAGGATATAACGTGTGCCAAGATGTTCTGCCACGGGGGCCTCAGTTTTTAGCCTCATCGGAAGGGTGCGTGTGTGTGTGTGTGTGTGTGTGTGTGTGTGTGTGTGTGTGTGTGTGTGTGTGTGTGTGTGTGTGTGTGTGTGTGTGTGTGTGTGTGTGTGTGTGTGTGTGTGTGGTGCGTGCGTGCGTGCGTGCGTGTGTGTGTGTGTGTGTAATCAAGAAACAAATTCTCAAATTTAGTACACAGCAGAGGAATGTTTTTTTGAGGGCTTACCGTCAGAGTGTACTCCTTGACGGAAGAATGGTGCACACTGATGTGCACATTGTCCTCTTCAGGACAGGGAGTTCTATAGCTGTGTTGCCTCACGTAGCCAGTGCTGACTCCTGCTGTCCCTTGGCTTGAAAAGTGTGGCTCCCTTCCAATCATCAGCCGACAGTGGAATACATCTTCTGTCATAAATTCGTCATCAACGCTGACCCCTACGAAATCTATCTCCACGCCATACCTGTCCAAAATTTCAAAGGTAAGTAACAACGTGTTGTATCCACGCTTCAGCGCCACATTGGGAAAGAGCACTGACCTAAATTTGTTCCAGTTTTTACCAAAATCAGATTCTGCGACAGTTTTGAAAGTGGCTTTCTGCGCGCCATTGACCCTGATTCCAACTTCATCCTTCCCTCCATCATTGGAGTAGACTACGGTCAGGTTAGCATTGCTGAAGGGCCGGTAGAAACAGACAGGAAAAGAAAGGATGTCGGAGGTCTTACTGATGTAAGCAGTCAGAGAATTGGAGGCATTACTTCTAGAATGGGTAGTATGCCTTTGGGAAGCAGACTCTGCTTCCAGTCGGAACGTGACAGACACAACAGTGGCGGGAAGCAAGCAGACTACGCACAGCATGCGACAATACATCTTCATGGTATTCTCCACTTGTATGCAATTGTCTCCCCAGCTGTCCTAGTTCTCCTCGTAGATGGACAAGTGTTCAGTAAACTGAGGCCCACGTGAGAGCACAATGGTTTTTAAGCTCCAAAAATCGATTTGGCCAGCATAGAAACACGCCTCCAGTTTATCAGCAAGCTGCCACGTCCAGAGTTAGTGATGACGAAGCCATATCCACAAGTGATCTTAAAGTGCTTCTTTCAGAATGTTGATTTCATTCTTTATCCACGATTGGGGCCCTTTTCTTCACACACACACACAATCCACTCCCACCCCCACCCCCACCCCTATCCGCTACCCCCTACCCCGGCAGTTTGCTTTGTTACCTGCATACAATTTATGAAGCTTCTTTTTCACCATCAAGATAAAAGGGTAGGATGAAAAAAAGTAATGTGAAAGCTCACCTGTAACCCTTGCAAAATAAAGATTATTCATTCATTCATTCATTCATTCATTCATTCATTCTCTCTCTCTCTCCTCCTCTCTCTCCTCTCCTCTCCTCTCTCTCTCTCTCTCTCTCTCTCTCTCTCTCTCTCTCTCTCTCTCTCTCTCTCTCTCTCTCTCTCTCTCTCTCTCTCTCTCTCCCTCTCTCTGAATGCAGTTGATTTTGTATAACCTTTTAATCTTCAAGTAAGCTGAATAACTATGTCCATCATGATTACAAAATGGGCATGAACGTGATTTTTATCTCAAGTTTTTGATGTTTTGTTCTTGTTTTTTGTTTTGTTTTTAACTTTGCTGTTTGCTTTTGTTTCTTCTTTTTTTATATGAAGTATGAATGTAAAAGAAAGGATAATATTGTCACCTGATATGATTGTTTTGACTTTTATCATTCTTCTTTTTTTATGACTAAAATTTTTTTTTTAAACAAAAAAACAAAACAACCCACCACCTCAAGTACATGTGCGCCTGCGGATATGTGCTTATAAATATAAGTGTGAGTAAGTGCGTGTGTGTGTGTGCATTTGTGTGTGTGTGTGTGTGTGTGTGTGTGTGTGTGTGTGTGTGTGTGTGTGTGTTGTGTGTGTGTGTGTGTGTGTGTGTGTGTGTGTGATATTTGTATGTGCATTTGCGTGCGAGCGTGCATGCGTGAGTGAGTTGCGTGTATGTATGTATGTATGTATGTATGTATGTATGTATGTATGTATGTATGTATGTATGTATGTATGTATGTATGTATGTATGTATGTATGTATGTATGTATGTATGTATGTGTGTGTGTGTGTGTGTGTGTGTGTGTGTGTGTGTGTGTGTGTGTGTGTGTGTGTGTGTGTGTGTGTGTAACCTACGTGTAGGAGTGAGTTTTATGTGTATTATTATCATACTATTATTACTATTGTTGATATTATTCTTATTGTTATCATTATAATCATTGTATTATCTTTAGTTCCTTTTGAGTTCATTTTGTTGTTATGAGTTGTAACAATGTTGTAGCTAAATATTTTTGGGTGGACTTTTCTTGGTTGCTAAGCTGTTTATTTCATTATGTTCCTTTGTTTGCTCTTTATCTATTAACGCTTCTCTTTTCATCTATAATCAAAATCATTTTATTGTGACTTCTGATTTTCGTCTTCTGAATGAGTGCATTTTTATTACCTTATTATATATAATGTTCTTGTTCCTTTATGTTGTTTGGTACTGCATATAGTTTTACTGTTTAGTATCTTTTTATCTTGATGTTATCCCTGAAAAGGGCGGGGACTGGATGTAAAAAAAGCACATGAGTGCTTATCTATTATCCTCGAATAAAAGAATTTGTCTTGCCTTGTCTTGTCTTGTCTCTCCTTATTTTGTTTCTTTTTCCAATAACAGATGTGTCTTACCAAAGCAGTAGTAACTACACTCAAATGAACAGTCACGTTTCTGCAAGACAGCTTGAAAACCACTAACATCCTGCAGCTACACCCTCTACCACACCACACACCCCACCCACCCTCCCCCCACCTCACCCCTCACCCACCACCTCCCCCTCCCCCCCACCTCCCCACCCCCCCCCCCCACCTCCCCCTCCCTCCCCCCCTGCCCCCCCTCCCCCCCCACCCCCTCCCCCCCTCCCTCTCCCTCCCCCCCCCCCACCCCCCTCCCACCCCCTTCCTCCCCACCCCCTCTCCCCCCCCGACGCCTCCCACTCCCCCCCCCCCCTGCCCTCCCCCCCCCACCCCCTGCCTCCCTCCCTCTCTCCCCCCACCCCTCCCCCCACCTCCCCCCTACCCCCCCTCCCCCCTCCCCCCCTACCCCACCCCACCCCCCCCACCCCACCCCCACCCCCCCTACCCCACCCCCCTCCCCCCACCCCCCTACCCCCCCTACCCCCCCCTCCCTCCCCCCCCCACCCCCACCCCCCATCCCCCCCCCCTACCCCCACCCCCACCACCCCACCCCCCACCCCCCCCTACCCCACCCCCATCCCCCACCCCCCTACCCCCCCCTACCCCCCCCCTCCCTCCCCCTTCCCCCCCACCCCTCACCCTCCCATCCCCCCACCTCTCCCCCTCCCCCACCCCTCCCCCTCCCCCACCCTCCTCCCCCTCCCCCCTCCCCCCACCCCCCCTCTCCCTCCACCATCCTCCCCCCCTCCACCCTTCCCTCCACCATCCTCCCCCTCCCTCCACCATCCTCCCCCTCCCCCCCACCCTCTCTCTCTCCCCCCCTCCTCCCCCTATCCTTCTACCCCCCTTCTCCCTAGCACAAACATGGGAAGATAGACAACACATCACTCCAAGCAGAGGAGCATTACAAGTTAGGGGCAGATCCCAAAAAAGATCTGCAATTCCTAACTCAAAGCTGAACTTCTTGTCATCAACATTTTTAAACCTATATATTACACTAACAAGTCCACAATTTAAAGCTGTCCTTTTCCATGTCTCTTCACAATTTCAAAAGAAAACCTTACTTTACAATATTTGGTTCCACCACACCCTCCTTTCACATAGCTCAACAGCACAATCTACAATTTTACGTAAAAACTGATGCCTCCTTTCCATTACATACAGACTTTTCTCTGCAATTCTCAGCAACTTCAAATAATAAAAAGGAATTTCACTCTTAGATGGGGAGGTAATATATGAATAATATATGAATATTACTTCCCCTTCACAGGCTACATATCCTTTTAAAGAGTTGCATCCCTTTTAATTGTTTGCAGTTGCTTTGTAGTCCGGATCAAAGCTTTCATCTGATGGAAATGAAGCAGTAGTTTTGATAGGAAATTGTAGACTTACTGTTGACCTGTGTGAAAGACGTACAAGGCGAAAGTTACTGACTGTAGACCTAGATGGTTTTCAATTTGTGAACATATAGTAAAAGACACCTTTGGAATTTAAACTTGTTGGTTTCATGATAAGTTGTAAAAATGTGAAGGCCAAAAATTCAGCTTTGAGTTAGGAATTGCAGATCTGTCTGTGGATCTGCCCCTAACTTGTAATACTCCTCTCTTTGGAGTGATGTGTTGTCTATCTTCTCATGTTTGTGCTAGGGAGAAGCATAGGGGAGGAGGGGGTGGGGGAAGGGAGAGGGTTGAGGGAGGGATATGGGGTGGGGGTGGGAGGGATAGGGGTGGGGGGTGGGAGGGATAGGGGTGGGAGGGATGGGGGTGGGGGATAGGGGGTGGAAGGAGGGAGGGATGGGGGGGTGGGGGGGTGGGAGGGAAGGGGGTTGGGAGGGGATGGGGAGATGTAGGGGAGGGGGGGGGAGAGTGAAGAGGGGGAGTTAGGGAGGGGGGAGAGTAGAGATGGAGGGGGAGAGAGGAAGGGGTGGGTTTGGGGTCGGGTAGGGGTGGGTTTGGGGTCGGGTAGGCCTAGGGGATGGAGGGAGGGGGAGAGGGAGGGGGAAGGGATAGGGGGATGGAAGGGCGGTGGGGGAGGGAGGGATAGGGGGAGGGAGGGATAGGGGGTGGGATAGGGGGAGGGAGGGATAGGGGGTGGGATATGGGGTGGGGGAGGGAGGGAGGGTGGGGGAGGGGGGAGGGAGGGTGGGGGAGGGGGGGGGATGAGGGGAGGGGTGGGAAGGAAGGGGGGAGGGGATGGGGAGATGTAGGGGGTGGGGAGATGTAGGGGAGGGTGGGGGGAGAGTGAAGAGGGGGAGATGGAGGGGGAGTTAGGGAGGGTGAAGAGTGGGGACGGAGGGAGAGAGAGGAAGGGGTGGGTTTGGGGTAGGGGTGGGTTTGGGGTGGGGTAGGCCTAGGGGATGGAGGGAGGGGGAGAGTGGGGAGGGACGGGGAGAGAGGGGGGATGGGGATGGAGAGGGAGGGGGAGTGGTGGTTGGGAAAAGTGAGGGTGAAGGTCATTGTCAAGGTTTTGTACTCACTGAAAATTGTACTTGCTTTCAACGCTTGGGGCACTCATTTTAGGAGGCTGGGTAAGCAAATCAGTTAGAACCACAACACCATGTATCAAACATCATATTCTTTGCATTATATCAATGCATTTTCCAGTGTTTAACATTATTACACTCATAATCATTGCACAATCGTCAAATTTGGCTGCCTGCAGTAATGTTATCTCTAAACTTTTCTCAAATTTCAAAACCCCAAGTGCAATTCCATTACTTTTCCCCCAATAAAAAGAAATTCGGTCGTCAGAGTAGAAAAGTTTTCAATAACAGATGTCATTTATACAAGCCTGCTTCCATTAAGTGTACAAATTCCTCACTGGACAGCCACAACAGCTTGCAAAGCAGCGCAAATGGGAAATTCCCTTTCAGTTCAGCTGCACTGCACCTACTCTTTTCAAACACGAAATAAATCTTATCCCCCCACTAAATTTTTATTAAAACCAATTCGGATGGTCAAGTACACCCACCAAAACATAAAACAAGTGAAAAAAAGTTGAAGCAATTACTTTTTGCCAGAGCCCTTTTTTTGCAAAATGTTCCTGGATTATTAAGCAGCGTGGAGCGTGCTTGCCAATTGAATTGGTGACCGTTTGCTTGCCTTGGCTACAGCACAGTTCCCCCAGTTCACCCAGCTGTAAATGGGTACCTGCCCTCACCAGGGTCAGGGAAGGTAAAGCAGCGAGGGAGAGGAGATGGGCGCCACCCTCAATATGCTGGCCGCTAGAGATGCCTCGTTCCCATACGACCACACAGGTTAATATGAGACACCTTTACCTTTTTATCTGACTCTCTTCCTACTTATGATACACACAAACTATGGCGGTTCAGCAGGCAATGAAAAGGTCCACCTTCTGACCAATGTTTTACGTCTGCAGTACAATATCAGAGAGAGAGAGAGAGAGAGAGAGAGAGAGAGAGAGAGAGAGAGAGAGAGAGGAGAGAGAGAGAGAGAGACAGAGACAGAGACAGAGACAGAGACAGAGAGACAGAGAGACAGAGAGAGAACAGTGTGTGTGTTGTTCTTCAGTTTAACGTCCTTCCACTAAATAGTGATATCAGACAAAGAAGTGTGTGTGTGTGTGTGTGTGTGTGTGTGTGTGTGTGTGTGTGTGTGTGTGTGTGTGTGTGTGTG
>JASPKP010000126.1:22500-55000 GCA_030674155.1 Stramonita haemastoma
ACAGTCACTCTGATAGGGAAACAAATACAGTTGCAGACAGAAAAAAGAAAAAAATAATGGGTGGCATTGCACTTTTGGAGACGTGCTCTCCCTGGGCCATGGGGAGAGCAGCCCGTATTTCGCGCAGAGAAATCTGCTGTGGCATAAAGGGGTATAAAATAAAAAATAATAAAATAAACGCGCAAATACACGTTTAACATCTTGCGCATACGTCAATCTCATCCATCTTTCGTAGACAAGTGTGCCAGCTATAAGAGGTGATGTTGATGCCACAACCACACCCAACATCACTATTTACGATCTGGAGAGTGGTAGATTTTGCCTAATTAGCTTTGATTAAGACACAGTGCAAGAAAATGTCAATCCAATGACTTGTCACAAGTTCTAAGAGACAAGAGAAAGAAGAACAATGCAAAGAAGAAGAAGAATGCAATGAAGAATGCAAAGAAGAAGAAGAATTCTAAGAAGAATTGCGAAGAAGAAGAAGAATTCTAAGAAGAATTAAGAAGAAGAGAAGAAGAAGAAGAAGAAGAAGAAGAAGAAGAAGAAGAAGAAGAAGAAGAAGAAGAAGAAGAAGAAGAACCAGTATCCTCCAAACGCCCCAAGTCCCCACTATGGATATAATTATCATCAGCTTAGTCCTTGTCAATGGTCAGGCGAATGTCCGGACTCTGTGTGAGGTGCTGAGACTCCACTGCCCGGAAGAGGAGAAACTCCCGGCCGTTCAGCTGCCTCCAGGAGCCCATCACAGGCCGAGGCCCCTCTTCCTCGCTCTGCACGCTGTCAGCATCCGTGTTCTTGAAAGCCACGAACATGGAGCGGAAAGAGGCAAAGGGCAGGCTGGAGTTCCGAAGGGGAAAGTGAAGGTCAGTGACCTTCAGCTGGGTCTCAAACATGTTGAGAATCAAGGACAGATTGCAGGAGCTTCCGTCATAGTAGTGAAGGGTCATGTTAAGGGTCAGGGGGTCAATGGTCATGTTTTTGACACTGGCTGCGGGGCGGAGAGCCGTTGGGTCAGACTGCCCCAAAATGACGGACGTTCCGAAAGGGATCCACTTGCTGGCGTAGGGAGAGGTGTAGGGGGGTTGCACTAGGCGTGCGTTGCCATCCTGAAAGGGAAAGTTGTAGATCTTTTAGAAATTGCTTGTTCTATGCGTGCTTTTGAGGATGGGGAAGGGGCTATCTGTTTTTGAGGGGCATTTGTTTGTGTTGGTTGGTTGGTTGGTTGGTTGGTTGAAATTGGTTGAATATCAGGATGACTTGCTTGTGTGGCTGGTTGGCTGGTGTTTGACTAATTGATTTTTTGTAGAGGGAGGGTGTATAACTATGAACATAGTAGCAGAGGGCATGAACATGTACCAAATTACATGGTGTAACCAGCTACCTTAGAGTGACATGGTTTTCACAGCGGGAATTCCCTATTTTAGACCCCATTAAGGGTAGAAGGCTTGCAGAACCTTTGCTCGTCATACCACTATCTATGTGTGGTTGACCTGAAGACTTTTTACACATATCCCAGTGTATCACCTATTTTTCATATGCAAGTTTTAGAATGTTGCTTATTTCATCCAACACACATTGCTGGTGTGCCTATTAGCATTTCTGAAACTGAGATATATTACAAGAATTGCTAGAAGTTGTCACTTTACCCCCCCCCCCCCCCCCCTGCATTGGATTTTTCAGACTAGGTTTCAGGTATGACAGGAACCTGCAGCACACTGCACTGCCCACTCACCTGGTAGAGAACAAACACCTGGTGTTTGCTGCCCTGACCAGCCCAGGGCACAGGCACGTACAGGGACACAAAGAACAGATCGCTGAAGGTCTGGCTGCCCACGGTCACAGTCAGGCTCTCGCCCAGTGGGCGTCGCCACCAGAAGTCTGTACGCCACCCCTGAGAGACAGACACACAGAGACGGATATCAAAGAGAAGAGATAGGACAGAGGAAACGAGAAGAAGAGGAGGAAAGGAAGGGGAAAGATGAAGGACGGAGGAAAGAGGACAGGGGAAAGAGGACGGAGGGAAAGAGGGGGAAGAGAGAAAAGGCGAAAGGAAAAGAGCATAGCTCTTTCACACACACACACACACACACACACACCACACACACACACACACACACACACACACACACACACACACAATTTCAGATCATAAAGATCTTAAAAAGGTGTGGAAAAAATTTCATGAAATGAAAAGAGGTGTTAGTTTACCAGCTTGTCCAGTGAGACTGGAGAACAAAGAGTTTCCATCAAATTTAGAAAAAGCTGAAGTGTTTGCAGACATGTTTTCAAATTCCATGCGTCTTGAAGGCTTGTCACTTCAGTGCAAGAACTATAGAACAGAAGAGGAAAGTAAGACAGAGTATACTGACCCAGTCCCTGACAACAGTTCATGTATTAATGCTCCAATTCAAGTTGATGAAGTCAGAGATGCCTTACTGTCTCTTTCTACTAAGAAAACATCTGTCGGATTAGATGCAGTTTCTAATGACATGCTAAAACATTTACCCGCAAACTTCATCTTTCTACTTCATAATCTGTTCAATAAATGTTGGATTGAAGGTGTTATGCCAGTAAATTGGAAACAGTCCATTGTCATTCCCATTCATAAGCATGGAAAGCCCAAAACAGACAAAACTAGCTACAGACCAATTGCTTTGACCTCACATACTGGCAAGCTAATGGAGAGAATTATTCTAAAAAGGCTGATGTATTTCTGTGAAAAAAATAAAATAATACCAGTCAATCAAGCTGGTTTTCAAAAAGATAGATCTGCTATCGATAACTTGGTTAAACTATCAACCCATATAAAAATTCAGTTTGCTAGAAGAAAGAACGTTCTGGCAACCTTTTTTGATATAAAAAAGGCGTATGACCAAGTTTGGAATGCTAAGTTGCTATGTAAACTAAAGAACCTGGGTTTTTCTGGGCATTTATTCGATTATATCAAAAGTTTTTTGACTAACAGAAGTTTACAGGTCAGAGTAGATAAATCATATTCAAGTTTTAGATCTCTTCATATGGGACTACCTCAAGGTTCTGTATTATCACCTCTCCTATTTAATATTTTGCTGCATGATCTCCCCATGAAAATGTCAAAGGAAGTCACCATAGTGCAATATGCAGATGACATATGTATGTGGATGAACGTTCCTCTGAAACGAAACACACCAAAAAGAGTGTTAAACTACATTAAAAAAGTATATCAGAAACAACTTAACAACATCGATAATTATATGCTCGAAAATGGATTTACTTTATCCTCAGAAAAAACTTATACTGTGCTTTTTAACAATAGCAGTAATCCAGATGAGCTACCAGCATTTAAAATTGGGACCAACATGATAGAGTATAAAAATACCATAAAGTTCTTGGGTGTTATTCTCACTTCTAAGCTAACTTGGAAAGCACATATCGAACACAATTTAACTAAAGCAAAAAAATGCTTAAACTTGCTGAAGATGGTAAGTAAACAGTTTTGGGGCCAAAACACATCAAATCTAAAATGTTTAGCTACATCTCTTATTCGTTCGAAATTATCATATGGCCAAGAGGTCTTTTTCAGTGCTCCTAAGTATTTACTTAAAAAGTTACAAAGTGTAGACTGCAAAGCATACAGGCTTGCTCTTGGTGTGCCTTATCACGCCTCAGCTCTGGGAACGTATAACGAAGTCGGAATATTACCTTTAGATGATTACCGTCAATTAGCATGTGCTAAATATGTACTTAGAAACAGAACGACTAGAAACTTTATTTCAGAAGAAATAGAAGTAAAATCAGAACTGAATTTTCCGAAAAGAGCAAAATCTATAGCCTCTCTAATGCCTGTACGTACATACGTGTCTGAACTTGTAGAAAATTCTGAAATCAATCAACACAGCATGGACACAAGAGAAGCAATCTTACCTTGTCCATCGTGGGAGATGAACAAAGCACACTTCGACATAGACGTGTCTAATGTAAACAAGAATGACAATCTAAACATAATGGTTTCCGATGTTCGATCCCACATCCATCATAACTATTTTGATCATTTACAAATTTACACAGACGGATCACGCCTAGATAATCAAGAAACAGGTTCTGCTTTTGTTATACCAGCGTTAAAAATCGAAAAATCATATCATGTTGGTAAACATCACTCGATATTTACAGCAGAACTTGTAGCAATATTGATGGGTCTTACTTATATTCTTGATTTGCCATTGTATATATTTCAGATCCTTCTTTGTGTTGATTCTAAGTCGGTATTGTATGCTTTAAAATCCCCATGTTACAACAAAACTTCGAAAATTATATTAGAGATTAAGCATGTCATACATCTCTTGACTTTAAAGGGGATAGGTGTCAATTTCTGTTGGGTGCCTTCACACTCTGGATTCTTTCCAAATGAGTGGGCAGATAGAGCTGCTAAAAAGGGTGCAAAACATGGACGGGATTCAATAGAACTGAATGTGCCTTTATCCTTGCAAGAGGGGTACAGTTTACTAGAACAAAAATCATGGAGAAATGTCGCCAAAACTAATCAGCAAAATAAGATATTTTTAAATAGAACTGTGATCAATACCGATAATTTAACAGTTGTCAACTACGCAAAGACTTGTGTAAATGTTTTCACATCAAGAAGAATTAATGCACTATTTTATAGAATGAAACTAAACGCATTGATAACCAAGTTCAGCAAAAATGGTAAATGTTTGTGTGGTGAGAATATCACTAATACTCATATACTTTTTGACTGCAAGAGTGTAAAGCCTTTCATGCCCAATTTTTCTGAAAACTCTCTCACCAGCATATTCAGTAATTTAAACTTGGCATTTGAAATTGTAAAGGGTCTCTATCACAGTCCGATAGGACATTTGTTATAGTTACATTAACGTTAATGAGTTCTTATATTTCTGTTATTTCTATTGCATAACCAAGTTTCCTTATGGGCTGGGTTTTTGTTTGTTTGTTTGTTTGTATTTGTTGGTGGGTTGTTGTTGTTTTTTAGGGTGGAGGGTGACGTTTTTGAGATTTTTTTTTTTTTTTTTTGGTGGTTTTTTTTTTTTTTTCCCGTCTAATATCACTAAGAGTGAACAGACGTAAAATTGAAGACAACAACACACACACACACACACACACACACACACACACACACACACACACACACACACACACACACACACACACACACACCACCACCACCACCACCGCCACCACCACCACCACCACCACCACTACTACCATCATCATCATCATTATCATCATCATCATCATCATCATCATCATCTTTATCATTATCATCAGACCAACTCAGCACGCCTGACTACCCTAAATCACAGTGTCAATCTCACAAAAAAATCCAATCACTCCCCAAACAGTATCATTCTGCTACCTGCAGTGCAGCAAAGTCAGACTCCTAGATAGATGCTGTAATTACCTGCAGCGCCACAAAGTCAGACTCCTAGATAGATGCTGTAATTACCTGCAGCGCCACAAAGTCAGACTCCTAGATAGATGCTGTAATTACCTGCAGCGCCACAAAGTCAGACTCCTAGATAGATGCTGTAATTACCTGCAGCGCCACAAAGTCAGACTCCAAGCTAGATGCTGTAATTACCTGCAGCGCCACAAAGTCAGACTCCTAGATAGATGCTGTAATTACCTGCAGCGCCACAAAGTCAGACTCATACATGCTGACTGGCCGGTCAGGACCGGTGTAGCCTCGGTCCAGTTCCAGAGAGTCCACCATCACGTTCTGGTCAGTGACCTTGACCGTCAGGGTGTTCCGGCTTTTCTCCAACCAGGTCAGTTCCGGCAGCTCCCACTTCTTCAGCACAGAAGGCTGGGTCATCTTGAAGGTGTCCACGGTCTGCTCTTTCCCGTGTCGGTCAATGTAGGCTATCTGGACCTCAGGAGCAGAGGAAGAGCTTTGGGCATTGTCATTCCAAGAAAAATTCCCGGTCAAGTTCGTCCAGATTTCCGCGTCAATGAAGCCATCAGACACACCCTTGAGGATTGACAGAAAGAAAGAAAGCGAATGTTGTAAGTTATGACAGAAACAGCAGTATCAGCAACAGCAGCAGCAACGACAATAGTAATGGCAACATTAGCAATATTTCGTGTTTTTGCTTCACGTGTGGTTTTGTACATGTGGTGAACATAAGTACAAACAACACACCTCGATCTATGAGAAGAGGCATGTGTCAATGACTGGCGTGTCGCGTTGCTGGTTAGCTTGTAAAGTTTAAACAGCATCCATCCTTATTTTCTCTCCATCTCTCGGATATAAAGCACATTTTTGAACAATATTCTTTATCTCGCTTTAAAGCGAGCACCCACGCGCGCCCGCACGCATGCACACACACATACTCACAAACACGCGCGCGCGCACACACACACACACACTCCTACACTCACACATCAGTGCTGACTCCACTCTCCCCAAAAGTCCTTTGGATGAGACTGTAAACCGAGGCCCCGTGTGCGAACACACAGAGAACATTTTGTGCACACGTTAAATCCTGTTCCGCTTTTCGTAAGAGTAGGCCATTGTGTGCCCGCTGAAACAGATGACAATATTTACAAAACTGCATACACACGGGGACTAGACGCAAAAAAGTCCATGAGTCCTTATTTCATTATCCTCGATATAAAAGAATAAATTAACACACACACACACACACACACACACACACACACATGTAACAGAGATGACATTGGCACATACAGTTCGCCAGTTAGGACATGACCTCTAAAATGTGGTTGCATAAATTCTACCGTTTACTATGAAGGCAAAGAGTATGCAATAAAGGTCTCTCGACCACCACCCAAGGAAACAGAGCATCGCACAATTCGCAGGTGTGTCCGGATTTAGTAACACAAGGATGGGACAGGGCCCTGATCGCATGGGAGGCAATCTACTTACCACCCCATTACACACACACACACACACACACACACACACACACACACACACACACACACACACACACACACACACACACACACACACACATCCGAAAATAAGACAGACAGACAGACGGACTGACAGGCAGACCCAACGGGCATAAACTCAAAATCAACCCCCCCACTGACCTTGAGCGAGAAGGTGACGGTGTAGAGAACTTGGTGTGACGCGGACTGATCGCCTGCCTGGTCTGACGTCAGCAGGCGGGCCTCCATCTTGGCGTGGTTGAGGTTGGGGGCGGGCAGGCTGGGTTTCCAGCTGCTCTTCCCTGGCGTCAGCACCACGTCCTCAAACTTCCAAAACACGTAGCCCAGGTTGGCACACGGGGCGTCGTCGTTGGTTTTGTTGTCTAACATCGAGTGGTACAGAGGGGGAGTGGCCTGCAACAGCAGAAAATGTTGTGCGATGTTGACAGGGCCAAAGCCACAAGTGTTTTTTCATTGTTGAATTAAGTGGAACCATGCGTATTGGTGATTGCCTTTCCAATAAATTATATTATATTAAATTTAGCGCACGTAAAAGAACCCACGGCAACAAGGGGGTTGTCCCTGGCAAAATTCTGTAGAAAGAAGCCACTCTGATAGGGAAACAAATACACTTGCATGCAGGAAAAAAAAATGGGTAGGCGCTGCACATGTGGCGACGCGCTCTCCCCGGGGAGAGCAGCCCGAATTTCACGCAGAGAAATCTGCGTGACATAAAGTGGTACAAAATTATTCCAGCGACGTGTAGATGGGGCCGGCTGCTGCATAAGTTACAGCTTGTCCTCATTCTTACTTACCCAGGCTTTGCGCTGTAAAGTCTTGTTCTTCGTTTGAATATTCTTCACCGAGTCTATCCTTTTCTGATTAATGTATCATTCATCCTTTTGAGTTTCATGTCACAAAGATGTGGCTACTCTCTTTCCTTTTCTTTTCTTTTTCTTTTTGGTTCTTTTAGGGTTTCTTTTTAGATCTGGCTATTCTGATAATCTTCTCCAATTTGGTTGTTTTGTTGTTGTTGTTGTTGTTGTTGTTAGATCTGGCTATTTTGATAGTCATCTCCAATTGATAGATTAATGATAGTCTCCTCCAAATGGATTGTTTTGTTGTTGTTGTTGCTGCTGTTTTTAGATCTGGCCATTTTGATAGTCATCTCCAATGGATAGATTAATGCTCAGAGTTTCTTTCTGGGCAACAGATGATTGAAACAAGTATGTACTGTTGGCCTTGAGGGCAGAGCACAGCTGTCACTAAGTATCCAACACATGAGCCAGAGGGTGGAGCATCCCCTTTCATTATGTTGTCACCTGACATCAGCAACATTTGTCCTACATGATAGTCATTATTCATGTCGTTGTTTCCATTCCCGAGTGCATAAGTCTTTCTATCATCTTTTATTTGTTATATATTTTTGTTTTGCCTGATATTTTGTTTGATATCATTTTAGTTAGCCCTTTAATATTATTGATCAAGGATGGCGTTCTTTTGATGTGAAGGTACTTAACGCTGAACGTAGTTTATTTGGGGTTGAAGTTACAGTTGGAAAGAAAAACAACGTTAACTCGTGTTGTGTGGTGTGTGTGCGTGTGTATCAAAAAAAATTGCTTTTTTTCATCAAGCCATGTGTGTGTGTGTGTGTGTGTGTGTGTGTGTGTGTGTGTGTGTGTGTGTGTGTGTGTGTGTGTGTGTTGTGTGTATGTTTGATTTGATTTGATTTATTTATTCTTTTATATCGAGGATAATGGGATAAGCATTCTTGTGCTTTTTTTCATCCAGTCCCCGTGTGTATGCAGTTTTGTAAATATCTGTTCCCACCGGCACACGATGCCTACTCTTACGAAAAGCGGAACAGGATTTAACATGTGCGCAAGATGTTCTGCATGCGTTGGCACACAGGGCCTCGGTTTAAAGTCTCATCGAAGGACATGTGTGTGTGTGTGTGTGTGTGTGTGTGTGTGTGTGTGTGTGTGTGTGTGTGTGTGTGTGTGTGTGTGTGTGTGTTGCACGTGCAGGCTCGTGGGGGGAGGGGGGGAGCTGCACCAAAGCACCTTCTTTTGATTGTCTTACTTGTTATCCAAAACACTGGATGACGTGTTTATTCGAGTTATAGAATGCTTCTTAAATGCATTCATATTTCCTGAATTGTTGTACCTCTCACTGTCATATAGCCAGCCTTGTGTTCCAGTCATGAGATAATCAGGTGTTGCTTTGTGTATTTGTAAACGGCACGGGAATGGCATAGGGACGGGATAGCTCTGTGGTCAGAGCCTCCCTTTCCCCCAGTCAAGTTAAGCAGCATCCATGGTGGTTACCACTTGGATGGGTGACAATTTGCACACCTTGGCTTCAGTACAGCCACCCCCCACCCTCCCCCAGTTCATCCAGCTGTAAATGGGTACCTGCCTTCTTTAGGGTCAGGGAAGGTAAAGCAGCGAGGGAGAGGAGATGGGCGCCGCCCTCAACATGCTGGGCAGCTAGAGAAGCTGAGGTCTCTGATGCCTCACTTCCCTAAGACCGCCTAGGTTATGGGACACCTATTTGTACACAAACTCAGAAGGTTGTCATCCACAGAAAACGTTCACTGCTGCCTGTGTCTGGCATCAAGGCTTTTTCTTTTGGATGAGGTGGACAAAAAATGTATCCACAGTGAGCCGTTCCTGCTGTGCTGTGCTGTGCTGTGCTGTGCTGTGCTGCGTTGTGCCGTGCTGTGCCAAGCCATGCCATACCATGCCATGCTATGCCATCCTATGCCATGGAAATGACTGATAACAACGCCTTTTGTCATTTCAGACAGAAAAAAATGAACGCCTCCTCGTGTCCTCTTTCCATTTGTGTTGATGTAATTTCATGATGGCTGCCGTGTCCTTATGATTCACAATTTTTATTGCCATTTCAATCATGCACACCTATTTGGTATAACAAAACATCAGTTTTAATTATCTCTCTGCCCAAATGTTGTCCACTAAAATCATGTCCATTCTATATTGACCCTAAGCAACAAATCACTAGAGGTACAAGGTAGGAACCAGACTTGTGTTTTCTGGAATCTCTGTATATACCCTACACAACCCCACCAACACGGCATAAGAAGATAGTATTGAAATAATAGAAATAGTAAAATTATACTAAGTATTTCCACACATGAAGGCTTAAATAAATCATTACAAGAATCATTCCAAGAACATAACAGTGAATATTGTTTAAAAAAAAAAAAAACTAATCCCAATCAATTAAAACAAAAATAATAACCTCAAAATCAGTTACAACTGCTTGTAATATTTCTAAAAATAATTCCAGCTATACTTCCAGGCTGGCGCTGCAGGTTATTGATCTGGTTTGCTGCTAGCCCTGTGATGGGGGACGGATAGCCTAGTGGTCAGAACATTGCCCTGGCAATTTGACGACCCGGTTGAGTCCGGTCGAGGACATTGTTCTCCTGGAGTTAACATAAGTGCTGACTCCACTCTCCCCAAAAGTCCTTTGCATGAGACTTTAAACCGAGGCCCCGTGTGCGAACGCACGCAGAACATCTTGCGCACACGTTAAATCCTGTTCCGCTTTTCGTAAGAGTAGGCCATCGTGTGCCGGTGGGAACAGATGACAATATTTACAAAACTGCATACACACGGGGACCATATAAAAAAAGGCACATGATTGCTTACTCTGTTATCCTCGATATAAAAGAATAGATAAATAAATAAATAAATGGTTTTACGTGTTAATCATCAGAATTGATCCAATTGCCGCTGCTGGCAAAACTGTTGAGTTTTTTGTTGTTGTTTTTTTGTGTGCGTATGTGGCTGAAGCACATAAGAGAATAGCAAAATGTATCGTTAAAGATCATGGGGCTGAGCTTTAACATACATTTTACTATTCTCTGAACTTCCAATGGCCTACTCTTGCGAAAAGCGGAGCAGGATATATTGTGTGCCAAGATGTTCTGCCACGGGGGCCTCAGTTTTTAGCCTCATCGGAAGGGTGCGTGCGTGTGTGTGTGTGTGTGTGTGTGTGTGTGTGTGTGTGTGTGTGTGTGTGTGTGTGTGTGTGTGTGTGTGTGTGTGTGTGTGTGTGTGTGTGTGTGTGTAAACAAGAAACAAAATCTCAAATTTAGTACACAGCAGAGGAACGTTTATTGGAGGGCTTACCGTCAGAGTGTACTCCTTGATGGAAGAATGGTGCACACTGATGTGCACATTGTCCTCTTCAGGACAGGGAGTTCTATAGCTGTGTTGCCTCACGTAGCCAGCGCTGACGTCTGCTGTCCCTTGGCTTGAAAAGTGTGGCTCCCTTCCAATCATCAGCCGACAGTGGAATACATCGTCTGTCATAAATTCGTCATCAACGCTGACCCCTACAAAATCTATCTCCACGCCATACCTGTCCAAACTTTCAAAGGTGAGTAACAACGTGTTGTATCCACGCTTCAGCGCTACGTTGTGGAAAAGCACTGACCTAAATTTGTTCCAGTTTTTACCAAAATCAGATCCTGCGACAGTTTTGAAAGTGCCTTTCTGCGCGCCATTGACCCTGATTCCAACTTCATCCTTCCCTCCATCATTGGAGTAGACCACGGTCAGGTTAGCATTGCTGAAGGGCCGGTAGAAACAGACAGGAAAAGAAAGGATGTCGGAGGTCTTACAGATGTAAGCAGTCAGAGAATTGGAGGCATTACTTCTAGAATGGGTAGTATGCCTTTGGGAAGCAGACTCTGCTTCCAGTCGGAACGTGACAGACACAACAGCGGCGGGAAGCAAGCAGACTACGCACAGCATGCGACAATACATCTTCATGGTATTCTCCACTTGTATGCAGTTGTCTCCCCAGCTGTCCTAGTTCTCCTCGTAGATGGACAAGTGTTCAGTAAACTGAGGCCCACGTGAGAGCACAATGGTTTTTAAGCTCCAAAAATCGATTTGGCCAGCATAGAAACACGCCTCCAGTTTATCAGCAAGCTGCCACGTCCAGAGTTAGTGATGAAGAAGCCATATCCACAAGTGATCTTAAAGTGCTTCTTTCAGAATGTTGATTTCATTCTTTATCCACGATTGGGGCCCTTTTCTTCACACACACAATGCACTCCCACCCCCACCCCTATCCGCTACCCCGGCAGTTTGCTTTGTTACCTGCATACAATTTATGAAGCTTCTTCATCACCATCAAGATAAAAGGGTAGGATGAAAAAAAGTAACCCTTGCAAAATAAAGATTATTCATTCATTCATTCATTCATTCATTCATTCTCTCTCTCTCTCTCTCTCTCTCTCTCTCTCTCTCTCTCTCTCTCTCTCTCTCTCTCTCTCTCTC
This sequence comes from Stramonita haemastoma, assembly GCA_030674155.1. Taxonomy (NCBI): domain Eukaryota; kingdom Metazoa; phylum Mollusca; class Gastropoda; order Neogastropoda; family Muricidae; genus Stramonita; species Stramonita haemastoma. The sequence goes on from JASPKP010000126.1 coordinate 34,737, forward strand.
TCTCTCTCTCTCTCCTCTCTCTCTCTCTCTCTCTCTCTCTCTCTCTCTCTCTCTGAATGCAGTTGATTTTGTATAACCTTTTAATCTTCAAGTAAGCTGAATAACTATGTCCATCATGATTACAAAATGGTTATGAACGTGATTTTTATGACCATAAATGCATAATCATAAGATTCAGGTACTAGAATATGTATGTCCTAATATATATGCCTTATAGCGGATGGATTCCTTTTGTGTTCCATTACATGACTTTATTAAAATTAGGCATATACTTCTTTAAAATGAAGTTTATTGATGACATGAGCGCGAACTTGTGTGTGTGGTGGGCGTGTTTGGGTATGTGTGTGGGAGGTATGGGTGTGTGTGTGTGTGTGGATAATTGTTTTTATTTGTCATCTCCCCTTGTACTAAAATATTATGATTTGCATGACTTTTTTGTCGTTGTTGATAGGTTGTACCTCAAGTTTTTGATGTTTTGTTCTTGTTGTTTTTTTTTTTGTTTTAACTTTGCTGTTTGCTTTTGTTTCTTCTTTTTTATATGAAGTATGAATGTAAAAGAAAGGATAATATTGTCACCTGATATGATTGTTTGACTTTTATCATTCTTCTTTTTTCATGACTAAAAAATTTTTTTTTAAACAAAAAAACAAAACAACCCACCACCTCAAGTACATGTGCGCCTACGGATATGTGCTTATAAATATAAGTGTGAGTAAGTTTGTTGTTTGATTGGTGTGTTGTGTGTGTGTGATTTGTGTGTGTGTGTGTGTGTGTGTGTGTGTGTGTGTGTGTGTGTGTGTGTGTGTGTGTGTGTGTTGTGATTGTGGTGGGGTGTGTCGTGAGTGAGTTTTTGTATGTGCATTGCGTGCGAGCTGCATGCTGAGTGAGTGGTATATGTATGTATGTATGTATGTATGTATGTATGTATGTATGTATGTATGTATGTATGTATGTATGTATGTATGTATGTATGTATGTATGTATGTATGTGTGTGTGTGTGTGTGTGTGTGTGTGTGTGTGTGTGTGTGTGTGTGTGTGTGTGTGTGTGTGTGTGTGTGTGTGTAACCTACGTGTAGGAGTGAGTTTTATGTGTATTATTATCATACTATTATTACTATTGTTGATATTATTCTTATTGTTATCATTATAATCATTGTATTATCTTTAGTTCCTTTTGAGTTCATTTTGTTGTTATGAGTTTTAACAATGTTGTAGCTAAATATTTTTGGGTGGACTTTTCTTGGTTGCTAAGCTGTTTATTTCATTATGTTCCTTTGTTTGCTCTTTATCTATTAACGCTTCTCTTTTCATCTATAATCAAAATCATTTTATTGTGACTTCTGATTTTCGTCTTCTGAATGAGTGCATTTTTATTACCTTATTATATATAATGTTCTTGTTCCTTTATGTTGTTTGGTACTGCATATAGTTTTACTGTTTAGTATCTTTTTATCTTGATGTTATCCCTGAAAAGGGCGGGGACTGGATGTAAAAAAGCACATGAGTGCTTATCTATTATCCTCGAATAAAAGAATTTGTCTTGTCTTGTCTTGTCTCTCCTTATTTTGTTTCTTTTTCCAAAGTTGTATATTATATTTGACCTACTACCTACTACTTATTCATCTAGGTCATGTTTGTAAATGAATAACGATAACATATAAATAGACAGAAGATCAGACTACAAGTATTGTAGCAGGAATCTAGTACATCATAAGACTACAGCGTTAAATCCTGTTCCATTTTTCGTAAGAGTAGGCCAGTGTGTGCCGGTGGGAACAGATGACAAGATTTACAAAAACTGCATACACACGGGGATTGGATGTAAAAAAAAAAAAAAAAAAAAGCACACGGGTGCTTATTTCATTATCCTCGATACAAAACAAGAAAGAAACAAACAAACAAACAAGCAAATAAATACATAAGTAAATAAATAAATTTAAAAAAATCTAGCTAACCGATGAAACAAAGCACAGTTTAGTATCTTAGTTAAAAAGAAAGGGATGTAACATGTGTTGACATTTTTCACATCTGATATCATTATAAGTAATGTACGGGATTTCCCATCAATGCAAAGGAAGTAACTGCGGTAAACAGCTTAAGACAAGGTATCTGACACTTGGGGACGGGATAGCTCAGTGGTCAGAGCCTCGCTTTCCCCTAGCCAAGGTTATAGTCCAAGAAAATTTTATTTTTGGTGCAAAGTAATTTCTTCAAAATTTCTGACAACACAAACTAGTAAATTGACCCTTCCCGTTTACATTCCACTGGTTTTAATAAAAGTTTTCACTCAGAACAATAGCAGACTGTATTTTTGAGAAGTTTTAACAAGAGAAATGCGAATCCAGTGCTGAAGATGAACAGATGTGTCTTACCAAAGCAGTAGTAACTCTCACTCACATTGAATCAGGTCACTGGTTTCTGCAAGACAGCTTTGAAAACCACGTAGACATCCTGCCAGCTACACCCTCTACCACCCCCACCCTCTACCCCCACTACCCCATCCTCTACCCCCTCCCCCCCAACCACCTCTCCCTCCCCCCTCCCCCCCGCCCCTCTCCCTCCCCCCTCCCCCCCAACCACCTCCCCCTCCCTCCCCCCAACCCTCCCCCTCCCCCCAACCCCCCTCCCCCCTCCCCCCCACCCCCCCACCCCACTCCCCCCACCCCCGCTCCCCCTCCCTCCCCTCCCTCCCCCCCCTCTCCGCCCCCTCCCCAACCCTCCTCCCCCTGCCCCTCTCCCCCCCTCCCCCCTCCCCCCTCCCTCTCTCCCACCCCTCCCTCTCTCTCCCCACCCCTCCCCCTCCATCCCTCCCTCCCCCCCCCCACCCTCCCTCTCCCTCCCTCTACCTCCAACCCCTCTCCCTCCCCCTTCCCCCCCCTCCTCCCCCTATCCTTCTACCCCCCTTCTCCCTAACACAAACATGGGAAGATAGACAACACATCACTCCAAAGATGTGCAATTCCATTACAAGTTAGGGGGCAGATCCACAGACAGATCTGCAATTCCTAACTCAAAGCTTAACTTCTTGTCTTCAACATTTTTAAACCTATATATTACACTAACAAGTCCACAATTTAAAGCTGTCCTTTTCCAGGTCTCTTCACAATTTCAAAAGAAAACCTTACTTTACAATATTTGGCTCCACCACACCCTCCTTTCACATACCTCAACAGCACAGTCTACAATTGTACGTAAAAACTGATGCCTCCTTTCCATTACATACAGACTTTTCTCTGGAATTCTCAGCAACTTCAAATAATAAAAAGGAATTTCACTCTTTATAGTAGTCTTAGATGGGGAGGTAATATATGACTAATATATGAATATTACTTCCCCTTCACAGGCTACATATCCTTTTAACGAATTGCTTCCCTTTTAATTGTTTGCAGCTGCTTTGTAGTCCGGATCAAAGCTTTCATCTGATGGAAATGAAGCAGTAGTTTTGATAGGAAATTGTAGACTTACTGTTGACCTGTGTGAAAGAAGTACAAGGCGAAAGTAAATGACTGTAGACATACATGTTTTTCAATTTGTGAACATATAGTTAAAGACACCTTTGGAATTAGAACTTCTCGGTTTCATGATAAGTTGTAAAAATGTGAAGGCCAAAAATTCAGCTTTGAGTTAGGAATTGCAGATCTGTCTGTGGATCTGCCCCTAACTTGTAATACTCCTCTCTTTGGAGTGATGTGTTGTCTATCTTCTCATGTTTGTGCTAGGGAGAAGCATAGGGGAGGAGGGGGGAGGGAGAAGATTGGGGGGATGGAGAGAGGGGGGGGGAGGGAGGGGAGGAGGGGGGGACGGTAGGGGGGGGGAGAGGGGGTGGAAGGGGGAGGGATAGGGGTGGAAGGGGAGGGAGGGATAGGGGGGGATGGAAAGGGGGTGGGGGAGGTTGGGGGATAGGGGGGATGGAAAGGGGGTGGGGGAGGTTGGGGGGATAGGGGGGATGGAAAGGGGGTGGGGGAGGTTGGGGGGATAGGGGGGATGGAAAGGGGGTGGGGAGAGGGGGGTGGGGGAGGGGGGGTGGAAGGGGGGATGGACGGGGTGGGGTGGGGAGATGGAGGGGAGGGTGGGGAGGGGAGGGTGGGGGGAGAGTGAAGAGGGGGAGTTAGGGAGGGGGGAGAGTGAAGAGTGGGGACGGAGGGAGAGAGAGGAAGGGGTGGGTTTGGGGTCGGGTGGGTTTTGGGGTGGGGTAGGCCTAGGGGATGGAGGGAGGGGGAGAGTGGGGAGGGAGGGGGAGAGTGGGGAGGGAGGGGGAGTGGTGGTTGGGAAAAGTGAGGGTGAAGGTCATTTTCTGTTTTGTACTGACTGAAAATTGTACTTGCTTTCAACGCTTGGGGCACTCATTTTGGAGGCTGGGTAAGCAAATCAGTTAGAACCACAACACCATGTATCAAACATCATATTCTTGGCATTATATCAATGCATTTTCCAGTGTTTAACATTATTACACTCATAATCATTGCACAATTGTCAAATTTGGCTGCCTACACTAATGTTATCTCGAAACTTTTCTCAAATTTCAAAACCCGAAGTGCAATTCCATTACTTTTCCCCCAATAAAAAGAAATTGGGTCGTCACAGTAGAAATGTTTTCAATAAGAGATGTAATTTATACAAGCCTGCTTCAATTAAGTGTACAAATTCCTCACTGGACAGCCACAACAGCTTGCAAGGCAGCACAAATGGGAAATTCCGTTTCAGTTCAGCTGCACTGCACCTACTCTTTTCAGACACGAAATAAATCTTATCCCCCCACTAAATTTTTATTAAAACCAATTGGGATGGTCAAGTACACCCACCAAAACATAAAACAAGTGAAAAAAAGTTGAAGCAATTACTTTTTGCCAGAGCCCTTTTTTGGCAAAATATTCCTGGATTATTAAGCAGCGTGGAGCGTGGTTGCCAATTGAATTGGTGACCGTTTGCTTGCTTTGGCTACAGCACAGTTCCCCCAGTTCACTCACTCACTCACACTCACTCAGTCCCATGTCCCAAAGGACGTAGGGGGACATGAGAGAAGACGCAACAGAGATCTTTTTCCATGCTTCACGATCCTGTGTGGCTAGTAGGAGGTGTTGCAGGGGTTGGGCGGTCCAGTCTTTGATGTCAACCCATGATTTCTTTTGGCGGCCTCTTCTTCTCTTGCCCTCCACTGTTCCTTGCAGGATGGTTTTTGCTAGGGTGTTGTGTCTTGTGGTGTGACCAAACCACATCAGCTTTCTCCTCTTTATGGTGGAGAGCAAAGGCTCTTGGGGGCCCACACGCTTTTTGATTTCTTCTTTCACATAGTTATTGGTCTTGTGTTCTTTGTATGATATTTTGAGGAGTCTTCTGTGGCACTTGTTCTCGAATGCTTGGATTCTCCTCTCTAACTCTGCTGTCAGAGTCCATGATTCACAGCCATATAGGAGGATAGATATCACGAGGGATTTGTAAAGGTGGTATTTGGTGCCGAAGCTGATGTTGTTGCTTCTGATGATCCTCTCGAGTCTAACTAGAGCAGATGTTGCTGTTGCAATGCGAGCTTTCACTTCATTGTTTGATGTGCCATCTTTTGTTAGGATGGAGCCTAAGTATTTGAATTGGCTCACCTCTTCTAGTGTTTCTCCATTCATCTTTATTTCCGTGATGTCATTACTTGCGCTGTTGACCATGATCTTTGATTTCTCTGTACTGACCTCCATGCCATATGCGCTCGCTCGATCTGTTAAATTGTCTGTGAGGATTTGTAGTTCTTGTTTGCTGCTGCCCATGAGGTCAATGTCATCTGCAAATCTGAGGTTGCAAAGGGGTCTTCCACCAATGGAGATGGAAGTGTGGTGGTTTTGCAGTGTCTCTGTCATGATGTTTTCGAGGAAGAGGTTGAAGAGTACAGGTGAGAGAAGGCAGCCCTGGCGAACCCCAACCGTGGTCTTGAAGAACTCGCCCACGTGATTGTTCATGAAAACTGCACTTTTTGCGTTCTCGTACAGAGCCTTGATGACTTCAATTAGGCAGCTGTCAATGTTGAAGTGCCTGAGTACTTGCCAGAGGCCGTCATGCCATACCCTGTCAAAGGCCTTTTTGAAGTCTATGAAATTGTGGTACAAGTCTTTTTGGTGTTGGAGATGCTTCTCTATCAGAATTCTCAGATTGAAAATTTGTTCCATTGTGCTGCGTTTTGGTCTAAAGCCCGCTTGTTCTTCTGCCAGGAGTTTTTTCCGCTTGGTTTTTCAGTCTGTTGAGGACTACCTGCAGCATGATCTTGCTAGGATGACTTATGAGACTGATGGTTCTGTAGTATTGGCATTGCTTGAGGTTTCCTTTCTTTGGCAGGGGTATTACAAGAGACTGTGTCCATTCTTTTGGCCATTCTTTGGTGTCGTGGATCTTCTGACAAAGTTCTGTGAATCGCCTTGCTGTTTCATTCCCTCCATTTTTTATGAGTTCAGCTGGGATGTTATCGATTCCAGGGGACTTCCCCTTCTTCAATTGTTTAATAGCTGCATCTACTTCACACCTTAGTATTGGTGGGTCTTTATCTTGGCGTTCAGGGGGTTTGTCAGAAACTATGTTGGTATCTGGGCGTAGTGGGTAGTTGTACAATCCCTCACAGTATTCTGTCCAGCGTTGGAGGATGGCATTGTTTTCCGTTAAAAGATTTCCTTCTTTGTCTTCAATAACAGAGGCTTTAGGCTGTGTGGTTTTCGTTAGTGCTTTCAAAGTGTCGTAAGCTGTTTTGCTGTTTCCCTTGGTCATTCCAGCTTCGATGTTGTTGCATTGTTCTTCTATCCACGCTTCTTTGGCTTCTCTCATCTTTTTCCTCACTTCTCTGTGGCTATCCATGTACTTGTTGTTGGCTTCTTGACTTGTGAACTTTTGTTTTTTAAGTTTTCTTTTGTCGCAGAGGTCAAGAACCTCATTTGTCACCCAGGGTTGTTTCTTTGTTCTGCTTCTTCCTAATGTTTCTTCTGCTGCTGTCGTTAGCACTTCTTTGATGTTGTTGGCCAATGTGTCCACATCATTGTCGATGGCTGTGAGTGCGGCGAACTTTCCTCCAATGTTGGCTTGGAAGATCTCAACCACTGTTGGGTCTTTGAGTTTTTCCGGGTCGAATCTTATGCGTGGGCTTTTTGGCTGTTGTTTTGCTTTCAGTTTCAGCCTGATGGTGGTAAGTACAAGGTCGTGGTCACTGCCAATGTCAGCTCCTGGAATGTTCTTGTGTTTGCCTTGTTTATGCTGGATTTGAATCTTTGGGGTGACAGAATGTAATCAATTTGATTATGAATCAGACCATTTGGTGAGTGCCAGGTTGATGTTCTGGATGGCTTGTGAGGGTGGAGTGTGTTAGCCAAAGTCAGTTTGTGCTTCTTTGCGAATTCCAGCAGCCGCTGTCCTCTGTCATTTGTTTCTCCCAGTCCAAATCGTCCTGTGGTTCCTGCCCAGGTGTCATAGGCATCAGGTCCCACCTTAGCATTCCAGTCGCCTTCCACAATAAGGATGTCTTTTTTGGGCGTTTTGGAGATGACGTTTTCAAGTTCTTCATAGAATTCTTCTATCTGATCATCATCGTAGTCAGATGTTGGAGCATACACTTGGATGATGGTGAGATTCTGGGGTTTTGCCGAAACTCTGATTGAGATGAGTCTGCTGGATACTGGTGTGCAGCTGATGATGCTTGACACAATCTCTTTCCTGACAATAAAGCCTACTCCATGTTGATATAGTTTCTCTTCTCCGCTGTACCATATTTTGTGGCCGTCTTGCGTGGTTGTTTCTCCGAAGCCAATAAGAGATTGGTTCACCCAGCTGTAAATGGGTACCTGCCCTCACCAGGGTCAGGGAAGGTAAAGCAGCGAGGGAGAGGAGATGGGCGCCACCCTCAATATGCTGGCCGCTAGAGATGCCTCGTTCCCATACGACCACACAGGTTAATATGAGACACCTTTACCTTTTTATCTGACTCTCTTCCTACTTATGATACACACAAACTATGGCGGTTCAGCAGGGAATGAAAAGGTCCACCTTCTGACCAATGTTTTACGTCTGCAGTACAATATCAGAGAGGGAGAGAGAGAGAGAGGAGAGAGAGAGAGAGAGAGAGAGAGAGAGAGAGAGAGAGAGAGAGAGAGAGAGAGAGAGAGAGAGAGAGAGAGAGAGAGAGAGAGAGAGAGAGAGAGAACTCGAACTCGAACTCGAACTCGAAATGTTTATTCAGTATAGGCTCTAGCCCCTTACTGAAGGGGGTACAATACACCAGTTTCAAAGCCAAACAGTGGCCAGGTGTTCCAAAACTTAATTTGTATACATGTCATTTTCAATATGTAGAATAACATAAAGCACAACATATTTTGACAGCAAATGGTTCAAGTAACCTGAAAACAGAAAATGTTTTGACTATGTTCATTCCAGTTATGTAATCTATAAATTGTATACAACTCAGTTGATAACAAATCATAATAATCACACTTTTACCTGTATCTGGTATGCATAAAACGAGCAACACATTTACTAAACTAGAATATCATTATGTATTTAGTTTGACACACGTGTTTATTATATATTTGCCATACTTCTTTTTTACATAATCCTCAGGGCATGTACAACCAGAATATGACATACCTGTAATACTAAAACAATAAGAATCTTTATATGTAATACACAACAATACATGCACATCTGAAAACTCTTAAATCTTATCCCAACGCTGTTTTAAGAATAATCACACCACTATCAACGTCAAAATGATGAGTTTTCTGATAGTAAGTAAACACAAATGCACAATATATCCTATGCCAAAACTGAAAGACCTTTTCATGTATTGAGCATGATGATGATAATGCTTCGATGATGGTGTTTTTTTTATGTACTCTAGTAGTTCCTTCTTGATCCAACAAATCATCCTCCTGGACCTTTTTCACTGAACAGGATAGAGAGCTGTTTTATAATACACTGTAGTTGTAAGAAAAATAGCAGAAAAACACATTCAAACGTTAATTTCCAACAACAGATTCCATAAAGAATCTGGTAACAAACATTGTCATATTACAAAACATGTTTTTTTGTCATTCATCTTTAAGACCAATAAATTGACATTCCAATGCCGACAGTAAGCACAACATGGGTTTAATCTCTCTCTCTCTCTCTCTCTCTCTCTCTCTCTCTCTCTCTCTCTCTCTCTCTCTCTCTCTCTCTCTCTCTCATCAACACACACACACACACACACACACACACACACACACACACACACACACACACACACACACACACACACACATTTAGCCCTATCATAATCAAAACCGGTTGTTGTTTTTTCATGTATCATTTCTTAAATCGTGCCCTTGAACTTGGATAGCTTAAACAGAGAAAATAGAAAAGAGGAGCTGCTTCACACGGTTTACTCGAGCACTGATGTCAGCTGGCAACATTGACACAGTTACAGTGTCAGCAGCCTGTATGACAAGCCAAGGCGAAATTCAGTGCAGTTTGCACGTGAAGGAGAGGGGGCAATATTTAGTGTAGGCGGTGCCTGACTTTCATTTGCTCCCTTTTACTGATAAACAAAAAAGCCAGGAAAAACACAGCACAGAGACTGGTAATGTAGCATGGAATTGACTTTGAAGTAGGCCAGCCAGAATGCTGAGCCGTACTTGTCAGAATGGACCTTCCTCCAGATAGAATTTCTTGCCATCAATGATCAAATGATCATAGACCATAAATGCTCTTTTTCCATCTTTTCTAGCGTCCTTTAAATGAGGAACAAGTTTCCTCCTAACATCACGGACACGTGGGGTAAAGTCTTCTCCAATGAAAACATTGCTTCCATGGAGTCTGCGTTTAGCCTTCATAATCGTATCTTTATCCCTGTGGAATGTACATCTCCCTATGATAGGTGAGTTAGGGTTCCTGTTCAGTCGGTGGATCCTGTCGAATGCCATGTCTGTACTCAGTCCTAGTTTGTCAGTCAGTAAGTCTTTGATCAGTCCTTCACATTTGTCATTTGTTTCATTGTCCTGTCTCGGTATGCCATAGAAAAGGATGTTGTTTCTTTTAGAATGTCCCTCCAAGTCATCAGTCTTAAGTTCTAGCTTTTCCACTTTTTCACACAACTTTTGGTTTTCATCTTTCAGTCTTTGGTTTTCTTGTTTCAGTTCTTTAACGTTCTCTTTCAAGGACGCCATTTCATTCAAAATTCCGGAACATGTCTCTTTGACTTGTCTCACCTCTTCCTTCAGTTCTTTGAACATGGAGGTCAGCTCCTGCAGGTTTGCTACGACCTCTTTCAGCGTAGGCTCCTCGGTTGTCCTCTTAGGAGACGATGAAGTGGAACCAGCACCAGAGTTCAGCTGGGTTTGGCGGAGACTGTCCTTCCTTCCCTTAGGTCCAGGTCCAGGGTTCAGCTCCACATCGCCACACCGATGCAAAAAAAACGCCTAGGTACAAATAGGCGAGGAGCGAACATACCGTAGTAGCACCGTCATGCAGCCTGCCCAACTTTAATGTCGGGATGTACAAAGCTTTTCTCAGCATTGCACGTTGAGACATGAATGCCAAGAAGGTGGCCACAAAGCAGCCACACATGGCCCTGATATTGAAAGCCACCTCTGGCATGATGTCCTCCAGTCACTTCACTGACTCAGGCAAAGGCACGGGAACGTAAAATTAACATTTAATCCGGAGCTTCATTCAACAGCTGTTTACATCTCAACTGCCGGAAGTGTTCCCCGAGAGAGAGAGAGAGAGAGAGAGAGAGAGAGAGAGAGAGAGAGAGAGAGAGAGAGAGAGACAGAGACAGAGACAGAGAACAGTGTGTGTGTGTGTGTGTGTGTGTGTGTGTGTGTGTGTGTGTGTGTGTGTGTGTGCGTGTGATCAGTATCTACATATGAAAATGATAACTGTAAGTAGACACCTTTGCACACACACACACACACACACACACACACACACACACACACACACACATACACACACATTCATACACATACACACACGCACGCACGCACATAAACACACAGGTTTGAATGCTTACAGGCTCTTGTGGATTGATGAGATCAAATCATATTCGATTTCACATTCAAAGAATAAACAGTTTTAGTTTTTTCAACCACATCACGGATAGGATCATGAATAAACGTCCGAGAGAGAAAGAAAGAAAGAAAGAAAGAAAGAAAGAAAGAAAGAAAGAAAGAAAGAAAGAAAGAAAGAAAGAAAGAAAAGAAAGAAAGGAAGAAAGAAAGAAAAGAAAGAACAGCACAACTAGATGAACATCAGGGAAGAAAAAGCCCAATAACATTGATGTGTCAATACAGTCAGGAAAGAAAGCTACACTGTGCATTGTTGCTATGTATGACAGATGTTGTGATTGTCTGTCAAGGACAGGGGCAGAATGGGAGCTGCCTCACCACCTGTTGCCTGCAGTGGATACTTAGTGACAGCTGTGGCCCGCCCCCAGGGCCTGTGAAACATCTTCATTTCAAACATCTGTAGCTGAGAAAAAAAAAAAAAAAAGTCTGAGTGACACTTGACCAATTTCAGCTGATTTTGCAGCAGCTAGACATTCGTGTCAACCAACTTCAGATTTGACATATATCTCAGAGATAAAACTGAAGACACGAACTTGACAAGAAAGGTACAACTGTTGGTGGTGGTGGTTATTTGGGTTGTTGTTTTTTAAGAGGTACCTGCTGTTTTCAACAACACACATTTTTGAATGGTGGATAAGAGAGGCATAAGTGTTGATTTTAATTTGTTGTTTTGAACAAGAGTTACAACTTGGGGGATGATGTCTAAACACGTTGCAGGTGTGTGTGATTTCTTTTTCTTTAAAATGCCACTATGATTATGAATGATATATTTTTTTAGATATATCCATATGAAGATTTGTACTTCTGGGAGCAAGAGGATTTTTTTGCTTTTGTTGTTTTTTCCACGCACTATCATCAGTAATAGGAATATTCCCCTGCCTTTCATTGCAAAGACAAGTGTTTTCACTTAGTCTGCTGAGCATTGTCAGAAACTTTTGCAAGGAAGTCTTTTTTCTCCTTCTGATAATTATTGTAAAAAAAAAGAGTGTATCAAATACAGTTCATGAGTTTAAGACAAAACTCAGTTCTAGTCCTAATGCTTATGCTTCGCTAAAGACTAGATACAGTCTTGCTCTCATGTTCCATCATTCACTTTTATACTTTTGTTATTTCCTGTTAAATCATTTATACAATCTGCAAGTTTGATGAGCTCGACAAGAGCAAAAACAGCACAGTCTATACTTCTGGTCCTGTCACTCACATTCCCATGGTTAGACATTTAGCTGAATATTTACGATTTACAAACTTGTTACGTTATCACGTATTTTTAAAAAAGATAGAAACAGAATAAGACTATCTGTACCAACTAAATAATCGTTTTCTTTTGTTTTTTTCTGTCATTATTTTCTTATCTAGAATGGCTTGTAGAAAGAATGATTCACCGGTTATAGCATCCCGCATATGACATAAAAATTGTTGCCAGGAGGCACGTTCGCCTGGCCACTGAGCTGTCTGTGAAGAGTTTCCCCTTCAGTCTACACTGGACCCAAATCTGTCCCGCGCAAGTTTGCTTTAGACTGGCTTCATAGACTGAACGGTGGATCGGTGGTCTACAGGTAACGCACCTGCCTAGGAAGCAAAAAGTCCGGGTCGGAGTGTGCGTTGGTTTGAATCCCGTTTAAGGGCCCCAAATTTTCCCCCATCCATTAGACCATGAGTGGTGAGCTGGGTGCTAGTCTTTCGGATGAGGCGATAAACCGAGGTCTCGTGTGTTACACGTAATGAGCATTATTTATTGCACTAAAAGAACCCAACTCAACAAGAACGTTGTCCCTGGCAAAATTCTGTATAAACAGTCACTCTTATAGGGAAACAAATACAGTTGCAGACAGAAAAAAGAAAAACGATGTTGGCACTGCACTTGTGGCGACGCGCTCTCCCTGGGGAGAGCAGCCCGTATTTCGCGCAGAGAAATCTGCTGTGGCATAAAGTGGTATTTTAAAAATAATAAACGCGCAAATACACGTTTAATATCTTGCGCATAGGCCTACTACGTCAATCCCATCCATCTTTCGTAGACAAGTGTGCCAGCTGTGGGAGGTGGTGTTGATGCCACAACCACACCCAGCAAAACTATTTACGATCTGGAGAGTGGCAGATTTTGCCTAATTAGTTTTGATTAGACACAGTGCAAGAAAATGTCAATCCAATGACTTGTCACTAGTTCTAAGAGACAAGAGAAGAAGAAGAATGTAAAGAAGAAGAAGAATGCAAAGAAGAAGAATGCAAAGAAGAAGAAGAAGAATTGCGAAAAAGAAGAAGAATGCAAAGAAGAAGAAGAATTGCGAAGAAGAAGAAGAAGAATTGCGAAGAAGAAGAAGAATGCAAAGAAGAAGAAGAAGAATTGCGAAAAAGAAGAAGAATGCAAAGAAGAAGAAGAATTGCGAAGAAGAATTGCGAAGAAGAATTGCGAAGAAGAAGAAGTAGAAGAAGAAGAAGAAGAAGAAGAAGAAGAAGAAGAAGAAGAAGAAGAAGAAGAAGAAGAAGAAGAAGAAGAAGAGGAAGAAGAAGAAGAAGAAGAATTGCGAAGAAGAAGAAGAAGAAGAAGAAGAAGAAGAAGAAGAAGAAGAAGAAGAAGAAGAAGAAGAAGAAGAAGAAGAAGAGGAAGAAGAACCAGTATCCTCCAAACGCCCCAAGTCCCCACTATGGATATAATCATCATCAGCCTAATCCTTGTCAATGGTCAGGCGAATGTCCGGACTCTGTGTGAGGTGCTGAGACTCCACTGCCCGGAAGAGGAGAAACTCCCGGCCGTTCAGCTGCCTCCAGGAGCCCATCACAGGCCGAGGCCCCTCTTCCTCGCTCTGCACGCTGTCAGCATCCGTGTTCTTGAAAGCCACGAACATGGAGCGGAAAGAGGCAAAGGGCAGGCTGGAGTTCCGAAGGGGAAAGTGAAGGTCAGTGACCTTCAGCTGGGTCTCAAACATGTTGAGAATCAAGGACAGATTGCAGGAGCTTCCGTCATAGTAGTGAAGGGTCATGTTAAGGGTCAGGGGGTCAATGGTCATGTTTTTGACACTGGCTGCGGGGCGGAGAGCCGTTGGGTCAGACTGCCCCAAAATGACGGACGTTCCGAAAGGGATCCACTTGCTGGCGTAGGGAGAGGTGTAGGGGGGTTGCACTAGGCGTGCGTTGCCATCCTGAAAGGGAAAGTTGTAGATCTTTTAGAAATTGCTTGTTCTATGCGTGCTTTTGAGGATGGGGAAGGGGCTATCTGTTTTTGAGGGGCATTTGTTTGTGTTGGTTGGTTGGTTGGTTGGTTGGTTGGTTGGTTGGTTGAAATTGGTTGAATATCAGGATGACTTGCTTGTGTGGCTGGTTGGCTGGTGTTTGACTAATTGATTTTTTGTAGAGGGAGGGTGTATAACTATGAACATAGTAGCAGAGGGCATGAACATGTACCAAATTACATGGTGAAACCAGCTACCTTAGAGTGACATGGTTTTCACAACGGGAATTCCCTATTTTAGACCCCATTAAGGGTAGAAGGCTTGCAGAACCTTTGCTCGTCATACCACTATCTATGTGTGGTTGACCTGAAGACTTTTTACACATATCCCAGTGTATCACCTATTTTTCATATGCAAGTTTTAGAATGTTGCTTATTAAATTTTCATCCAACACACATTGCTGGTGTGCCTATTAGCATTTCTGAAACTGAGATATATTACAAGAATTGCTAGAAGTTGTCACTTTACCCCCCCCCCCCCCTGCATTGGATTTTTCAGACTAGGTTTCAGGTATGACAGGAACCTGCAGCACACTGCACTGCCCACTCACCTGGTAGAGAACAAACACCTGGTGTTTGCTGCCCTGACCAGCCCAGGGCACAGGCACGTACAGGGACACAAAGAACAGATCGCTGAAGGTCTGGCTGCCCACGGTCACAGTCAGGCTCTCGCCCAGTGGGCGTCGCCACCAGAAGTCTGTACGCCACCCCTGAGAGACAGACACACAGAGCGGGATATCAGAAGAGAAGAGATAGGACAGAGGAGGAAAGGAAGAAGAAAGGAGGAAAGAGGAAGGGGAAAATGAAGGACGGAAGGTCTGAAAGAGGCGGGGAAGAGAGAGAAAGGCGAAAGGAAAAGAGCATAGCTCTTTCACACACACACACACACACACACACACACACCACACACACACACACACACACACACACACACACACACACACACACACACACACCACCACCACCACCACCACCACCGCCACCACCACCACCACCACCACCACTACTACCATCATCATCATCATTATCATCATCATCATCATCATCATCTTTATCATTATCATCAGACCAACTCAGCACGCCTGACTACCCTAAATCACAGTGTCAATCTCACACAAAAATCCAATCACTCCCCAAACAGTATCATTCTGCTACCTGCAGTGCAGCAAAGTCAGACTCCTAGATAGATGCTGTAATTACCTGCAGCGCCACAAAGTCAGACTCATAGATAGATGCTGTAATTACCTGCAGCGCCACAAAGTCAGACTCATAGATAGATGTTGTAATTACCTGCAGCGCCACAAAGTCAGACTCATAGATAGATGCTGTAATTACCTGCAGCGCCACAAAGTCAGACTCATAGATGCTGACTGGCCGGTCAGGACCGGTGTAGCCTCGGTCCAGTTCCAGAGAGTCCACCATCACGTTCTGGTCAGTGACCTTGACCGTCAGGGTGTTCCGGCTTTTCTCCGACCAGGTCAGTTCCGGCAGCTCCCACTTCTTCAGCACAGAAGGCTGGGTCATCTTGAAGGTGTCCACGGTCTGCTCTTTCCCGTGTCGGTCAATGTAGGCTATCTGGACCTCAGGAGCAGAGGAAGAGCTTTGGGCATTGTCATTCCAAGAAAAATTCCCGGTCAAGTTCGTCCAGATTTCCGCGTCAATGAAGCCATCAGACACACCCTTGAGGATTGACAGAAAGAAAGAAAGCGAATGTTGTAAGTTATATTAGAAACAGCAGTATCAGCTACAGCAGCATCAGTAACGACAATAGTCATGGCAACATTAGCAATATTTCGTGTTTTTGCTTCACGTGTGGTTTTATACATGTAGTAAACATAAAGACAAACAACACACCTAGATCTATGAGGAAAGGTATGTGTCAATGACTGGCGTGACGCGTTGCTGAATAGCTTGTAAAGTTTAAACTGCATCCATCCTTATTCTTATTCTTCTCTCTCTCTCTCTCTCTCCTCTCTCTCTCTCTCTCCTCTCTCTCTCTCTCTCCTCTCTCTCTCTCTCTCTCTCTCTCTCTCTCTCTCTCTCTCTCTCTCTCTCTCTCTCTGTGTGTGTGTGTGTGTGTGTGTGTGTGTGTGTGTGTGTGTGTGTGTGTGTGTGTGTTGTGTGTGTGTGTAGGATATGAACTACATTTTTCAACAATTTTCTTTATCTCACTTTAAAGCAAGCACACACGCGCGCATGAACGCACGCACACACACACACATATATACACACGCGCGCGCATGCACACACACACACACTCCTACACTCACACACAAACACATCAGTGCTGACTCCACTCTTCCCAAAAGTCCTTCAGATGAGACTATAAACCAAGGCCCGTGTGCAAACGCACGCAGTACATCTTGTGCACATGTTAAACCCTGTTCCGCCATTCGTAAGAGTAGGTCATTGTGTGCCGGTGGGAACAGAAGACAAGATTTACAAAACTGCATACACACGGGGACTGGACGTAAAAAAGCACATGAGTGCTTATTCCATTATCCTCGATATAAAAGAATAAATAAATGAATAAGTAAATAAATACACACACACACAGACATACAGACACACACACACAATACACACACAAACACACAAACACACACACACACACACACACACACACACACACACACACACACACACACACACACACACATCCGAAAAAAAAAAAAGACAAGACAGACAGACAGAAAAGCAGACACAGAAGCACACCCCTTCAGACACGGAATCAACCCCCCCCCTCCCCCCCCCCCCCCCCACTGACCTTGAGCGAGAAGGTGACGGTGTAGAGGACTTGGTGTGACGCGGACTGATCGCCTGCCTGGTCTGACGTCAGCAGGCGGGCCTCCATCTTGGCGTGGTTGAGGTTGGGGGCGGGCAGGCTGGGTTTCCAGCTGCTCTTCCCTGGCGTCAGCACCACGTCCTCAAACTTCCAAAACACGTAGCCCAGGTTGGCACACGGGGCGTCGTCGTTGGTTTTGTTGTCTAACATCGAGTGGTACAGAGGGGGAGTGGCCTGCAACAGCAGAAAATGTCGTGCGATGTTGACAGGGCCAAAGCCACAAGTGTTTTTTTTTTATTGTTTAATTAAGCTACGGCGCTGGAACCATGCGTATTGGTGATTGCCTTTGCAATAAATTATTCCAGCGACGTGTAGATGGGGGGCTGCTGCATAAGTTACAGCTTGCCCTCATTCTTACTTACCCAGGCTTTGCACTGTAAAGTCTTGTTCTTTGTTTGAATATTCTTCACCTAGTCTATCCTTTTCTGATTAATGTATCAATCATCCTTTTGAGTTTCATGTCGCAAAGATGTGGCTGTTCTGTTTTCTTTTCTTTTCTTTTCTTTTCTTTTCTTTTTCTTTTTGGTTCTTTTAGGGTTTCTTTTTGGATCTGGCTATTCTGATAATCTTCTCCAATTTGGTTGTTTTGTTGCTGTTGTTGTTGTTGTTGCTGTTTTTAGATCTGGTTATTTTGATAGTCATCTCCAATTGATAGATTAATGATAGTCTCCTCCAAATGGATTGTTTTGTTGTTGTTGTTGCTGCTGTTTTTAGATCTGGCCATTTTGATAGTCATCTCCAATGGATAGATTAATGCTCAGAGTTTCTTTCTGGGCAACAGATGATTGAAACAAGTATGTACCATTGGCCTTGAGGGCAGAGCACAGCTGTCACTAAGTATCCAACACATGAGCCAGAGGGTGGAGCATCCCCTTTCATTACGTTGTCACCTGACATCAGCAACATGTGTCCTACATGATAGTCATTATTCATGTCGTTGTTTCCATTCCCGAGTGCATGAGTCTTTCTATCATCTTTTTATTTGTTATATATTTTTGTTTTGCCTGATATTTTGTCTTATATCATTTTAGTTAGCCCTTTAATATTATTGATCAAGGATGGCGTTCTTTTGATGTGAAGGTACTTAACGCTGAACGTAGTTTATTTGGGGTTGAAGTTACAGTTGGAAAGAAAAACAACGTTAACTCGTGTTGTGTGGTGTGTGTGCGTGTGTGTCAAAAAAATTTGCTTTTTTTCATCAAGCCATGTGTGTGTGTGTGTGTGTGTGTGTGTGTGTGTGTGTGTGTGTGTTGTGTGTGTGTGTGTGTGTGTGTGTGTGTGTGTTGTGTGTATGTGTGTGTGCTTGTATGTGTATGTTTGATTTGATTTGATTTATTTATTCTTTTATATCGAGGATAATGGGATAAGCATTCTTGTGCTTTTTTCATCCAGTCCCCGTGTGTATGCAGTATTGTAAATGTCATCTGTTCCCACCGGCACACGATGGCCTACTCTTACGAAAAGCGGAACAGGATTTAACATGTGCGCAAGATGTTCTGCATGCGTTGGCTCACGGGGCCTCGGTTTAAAGTCTCATCGAAGGACATGTGTGTGTGTGTGTGTGTGTGTGTGTGTGTGTGTGTGTGTGTGTGTGTGTGTGTGTGTGGTGTGTGTGTGGTGTGTGTGTGTGTGTGTGTGTGTGTGTGTGTGTGTGCACGTGCAGGCTCGTGGGGGGAGGGGGGGAGCTGCACCAAAGCACCTTCTTTTGATTGTCTTACTTGTTATCCAAAACACTGGATGACGTGTTTATTCGAGTTATAGAATGCTTCTTAAATGCATTCATATTTCCTGAATCGCTGTACCTCTCACTGTCATATAGCCATCCTTGTGTTCCAGTCATGAGATAATCAGGTGTTGCTTTGTGTATTTGTAAACGGCACGGGAATGTCCCAGTCATGAGATAATCAGGTGTTGCTTTGTGTATTTGTAAACGGCACGGGAATGTCCCAGTCATGAGATAATCAGGTGTTGCTTTGTGTATTTGTAAACGGCACGGGAATGGCATAGGGACGGGATAGCTCTGTGGTCAGAGCCTCCCTTTCCCCCAGTCAAGTTAAGCAGCATCCATGGTGGTTACCACTTGGATGGGTGACAATTTGCACACCTTGGCTTCAGTACAGCCACCTCCCACCCTCCCCCAGTTCATCCAGCTGTAAATGGGTACCTGCCTTCTTTAGGGTCAGGGAAGGTAAAGTAGCGAGGGAGACGAGATGGGCGCCGCCCTCAACATGCTGGGCCGCTAGAGAAGCTGAGGTCTCTGATGCCTCGCTTCCCTAAGACCGCCTAGGTTATGGGACACCTATTTGTACACAAACTCAGAAGGTTGTCATCCACAGAAAACGTTCACTGCTGCCTGTGTCTGGCATCAAGGCTTTTTCTTTTGGATGAGGTGGACAAAAAATGTATCCACAGTGAGCCGTTCCTGCTGTGCTGTGCTGTGCTGCGTTGTGCCGTGCTGTGCCAAGCCATGCCATACCATGCCATGCTATGCCATCCTATGCCATGGAAATGACTGATAACAACGCCTTTTGTCATTTCAGACAGAAAAAAATGAACGCCTCCTCGTGTCCTCTTTCCATTTGTGTTGATGTAATTTCATGATGGCTGCCCTGTCCTTATGATTCACAATTTTTATTGCCATTTCAATCATGCAGACCTATTTGGTATAACAAAACATCAGTTTTAATTATCTCTCTGCCCAAATGTTGTCCACTAAAATCATGTCCATTCTATATTGACCCTAAGCAACAAATCACTAGAGGTACAAGGTAGGAACCAGACTTGTGTTTTCTGGAATCTCTGTATATACCCTACACAACCCCACCAACACGGCATAAGAAGATAGTATTGAAATAATAGAAATAGTAAAATTATACTAAGTATTTCCACACATGAAGGCTTAAATAAATCATTACAAGAATCATTCCAAGAACATAACAGTGAATATTGTTTAAAAAAAAAAAAAAACTAATCCCAATCAATTAAAACAAAAATAATAACCTCAAAATCAGTTACAACTGCTTGTAATATTTCTAAAAATAATTCCAGCTATACTTCCAGGCTGGCACTGCAGGTTATTGATCTGGTTTGCTGCTAGCCCTGTGATGGGGGACGGATAGCCTA
>JASPKP010000126.1:60000-78385 GCA_030674155.1 Stramonita haemastoma
GCCATTCTAATTGCAAAGATCTCTCTCTCTCTCTCTCTCTCTCTCTCTCTCTCTCTCTCTCTCTCTCTCTCTCTCTCTCTCTCTCTCTCTCTCTCTCTCTCTCTTCTCATCCTCTCTCTCTCTCTCTCTGGGATGGGACAGGATAGCCTGGTAGTTAAGAGTGATGCGCATTGCGCTACTGATCTGCTGACCTGGGTTCGAATCTCGTTCAAGAGGATTTTTCCTCTGGAGCTAACATCAGTACCGACTCCACCCCCCCCCTCCCAAAAGCCCTTCGGATGAGACTAGAAACTGAGATCCCGTGTACAAACGCATGCAGAACATCTTGTTGTTGTTTTTTTATCTATTCTTAATTTTTATTCTTTTATTTCCAGGATAGTGGAATAAACACTCATGTGCTTTTTTTTTTTTTTACATCCAATCCCCATGTGTCTGCAGTTTTGTCAATTTCGTCATCCGTTCCCACCGGCACACAATGGCGGCCTACTCTACCCTAAAAGCGGAACGGGTTTTAACATGCACGCACGCAGGATGTTCTGTATGGACAACGTAGGCCACTGATGATGAAGTGGAGTTGTTAGAGAAACAGAGTTAGAGTTGTTTGTTAGAGTTGTTAGTCGTAAGAGGAACAAGAGGTCCCTTCTGCTGGCTAGGGCACAGACTCATCAAACTCAGACAACAGGCAGCAGACTAGCCAGTGGTGTGACCAGGGTGCGGACATTTTTTCGGTGCTCAAGCACCGAGAGAACTAGACAAGAAGGAAAGTGTACCTCGGAACTGGAAATATAGTGATCACTCACACACACCCCCTCCCCATCCCCCCTGATCCCCACACATGCACAGGTGGAATAGACAGCCAATGCGAACATCACGATAATTGTTCATGTCATGGGCACGGTGAGGAAGCCTAGTGACACCAATCACAGCTGGAAGGCACAGATGCCGCTAAAAATGCAGCTGACCTACTAAACATGGGGTGTATGTGGGGCGTGCACTTTACATCATCGATTGGGGAGAGCAGCCAAAGGCATTATTATTACATATTAACAGATGGAGGTGACAATATCACACACATACACAACACACAAACGCGCGTGCGCGCGCGCACGCACGCACGCACGCACACACACACACACACACGCACGCACGCACGCACGCACGCACGCACGCACACACACACACACACACACACACACACACACACACACACACACACACACACACACACACAAGTCCTTCGGATGAGGCTATAATATAAACCGAGGTCCCGTGTGCAAACGCACGCAGAACATCTTGCACGTTAAACCCTGTTCCGCTTTTTGTAAGAGTAGGCCATTGCGTCCCGGTGGGAACGGATGACAATATTTACAAAACTGTATACAAACGTGGACTGGATGTAAAAAAAAAAAATTAAAAAAAAGCACATGAGTGTTTATTCCATTATCCTTTATATAAAACAATAAACACCACACACACACACACCACACACACACACACACACACACACACACACACACACACACACACACACACACACACACGGTGTTATCTATCCGAGAAATGATATGATGAGTTCAGCAGCAGTGGAAACAGGGAGGGGGGAGGGAACGGGGGCTCTACCGACTATCAGTTCCACAAGTACAGCTTAGCAGTAATGGAAGAACATCTAGTGGTGGACTATTAACCAACCTCCACAGAAGTACAGTACCACAGTAGCAAAGGAGGTGGAGGTGGGGGGGAGGGGGGCTTTGCAGCTGCTATCATGATGTGTTATGATCAGAGAATCATGATGGTGGTGGTGGAAGTGATTGCAGGCCTAGAGTGGTCTCGAGGTAACCACTATGGTATTTACAAAACTGCATACACACGGGGACTGGATGTAAAAAAAAAAAAAAAAAAAAAAAAAGCACATGAAGACAAGCTCTGATCCCATATTCTCACGGGGCAGACAGGAAAAGAGAGAGAGAGAGAGAGAGAGAGAGAGAGAGAGAGAGAGAGAGAGAGAGAGAGAGAGGAGAGAGAGAGAGAGAGGTGCGTGCGTGCGTGCGTGCGTGCGTGCGTGTGTGTGTGTGTGTGTGTGTGTGTGTGTGTGTGTGTGTGTGTGTTTATTGTTATGGTATTTCATTATCGTTATTTAGTTTAAGGATTTTTTAAAATCTTGATTTTATCCCTGATAAGGACGGGGACTGGGTGTAAAAAAAAAGCACACGAGTGCTTATTCATTATCCTCAAAATTTGTATTAAAATTAATAAAATAATTTGCCTTGCCTTGCCTTGCCTTGCCTTGCCTTGCCTTGCCTTGCCTTGCGCCTGTCTAGAAAGTGAAAAGTCTGGGTTGAAGTGTGCGATGGTTCGAATCCCGTTTGGGCCCGAAACTTTTCCCTCCATCCATTAGACTATGAGTGGTGGTCTGGGTGTCTAGTCTTTCGGATGAGACGATAAACCGAGGTCGCGTGTGTTACACGTCATTATTTAGCGCACGTAAAAGAACCCACAGCAACAAGAGGGTTGTCCCTGGCAAGATTCTGTTGCAAAAAAAGCCACTCTGATAAGGATACAAATACAGTTGCAGACAGAAAAAAGGAAAAAAAGAGGTGGCACTGCACTTGTGGCGACGCGCTCTCCCCGGGGAAAGCAGCCCGAATTTCACGCAGAGAAATCTGCTGTGACATTAAGTGGTAATAAAGAAAGAAAGAAAGAAAGAAAGAAAGAAAGAAAGAAAAGAAAGAAAAGAAAGAAAGAAAGAAAGAAAAGCCTTTGGGCTATGATGTGTGGGACTACCACCAACACAGAGCGGTTGTCTGAGAACAGCAGGGGCAGTAACTCCATCATGAAGCAAGAGGGCGGA
The DNA here is from genome assembly GCA_030674155.1 of Stramonita haemastoma. NCBI lineage: Eukaryota > Metazoa > Mollusca > Gastropoda > Neogastropoda > Muricidae > Stramonita > Stramonita haemastoma. The sequence continues at coordinate 62,849 of JASPKP010000126.1, forward strand.
AAATGCTCCTGCAAGAACACCAGGGGTCACATTAAAGACTGTCATTTCGGGGTAGTATACTGCAATAGTGAGGCAGCATAATCAACCTTTAAACAGAATGAACTCAATACACCTTTGGAAAGCTCTCCTAACAAGAATAATGACAGGGCAAGTGAAAGGAACTACTGGGCTGGAAATGAATGATTCGTATCAATTTGCCTGTCAGTATTGACATTGTAATTGCCCTTTATGGGATGATTACAGTGCTTTTGACTTGACTTGACTTGAAGGGTCTTAGGTTTAAAGAACAGTAATTTCTCAATTATGATGTCGAGAGTTTGTATGATAGACTGTTTGATGTACCAATTTCGTTTTTGTATCAATTCACTTCACGTTGTCTAACTAAAACACCTATGGATGCTTCATTTGATAATCGTATTTTCCCACGTTTCTTAAGTTCAGTGCACTGGCAAGAAAACTATCACATCCAAGGAGAAAAATCAGAATTTGTATCAAATAGTGCTGATGAAACTCTTATCGACCCATTTAATGAAAGGAAGTAACTATAGGTTGCCAACTTACCGTAAAAGCTAAAGTTAATAGAAATGGTATTTTTTTTGTTTTTGATGGGTTTTTTCTTTTTAGTTGTAACTTACATTCTTTCAGGGAGGGCGTCTGTATAATGACACAGGCATAAAAGATGGGATGGTTTGTTGTTTACTGGGCTAGAGCCATGAGGTTCACCAATCGTTACATTTTCTGTTACCCACCATTATGGTAGCCCCATTCCGAAGTGTTGCAAGTTGTTCTGCGTGTGTTCGCATAATGGGCCTGGGTCTATAGTCTCAGGTGAAGGACTTTTGGAGGAGCGGAGTCAATACTGATGTTAACCCCGGGGTGAAATTCTCTAAAATACATGCCTCCGTGGTGGCTCGATCCCGGGCTGTCAGATCAGAAATGCAACGCTGTAACTGATTCTCTCTCTCTCTCTCTCTCTCTCTCTCTCTCTCTCTCTCTCTCTCTCTCTCTCTCTCTCTCTCTCTCTCTCTCTCTCCAGATGGTGATTTAATTTTGGAAGAAAGTGTGCTGCAAGCTGTACAAAGTGAAGATGTGCAGGTTGTGATTTGGGGGAGATCTGAATGCCAGAACAGGCTGTAAGCAGGCTATAATTGAAGATATGAATTACAACATTCTTGACGCTGGGATTCAAAGTATTAGTGACGTGAACAAATATTGTCAGAGGATAAGGCCATAAAAAATTGAAAATCCCTGATGAATTTTTTAATTATGATTGAACTTTGATTTGCTTTGCTTTCGCAGAGGAAATCAAGAAGGTGTTTTCACATTTGTTTTTCTACAAGGATGAAGTGCTGCTGGTTATTTTCTCGTCCCAGATTGTTTTTTTAGATAGTTATAATCTATGCATTGGTGATAGTTTATTTATATGACCATGTCGATTTGAAGAGTACTGAAATAACGTATGTAATTCAAAAAGAGTTTATACTGCCTTCAAAATGAGAAAAAACGGATATATAAACTGAATAGGATATTCATATAATTAATAAACGAGTCAATACACAACACTCTAGAACAAGCAAAAACTCACACGAATGTATCGGTCAATGCATACTAAAGAATGCATTTATTTTAGCCCCCATTAACTAGAGAATTTAATTGCACATACAATCTTGATGGATGATTGGAAGGAAAAACACAGAAGATACTAACCTTGTTTGGGGAATTTTGTTCAAACAAAGATTGGATAATGTTAAGCAGTTTGAAAGAATAATCTTGAAACACTGCAACCCACACTAGAACCATCACAAACCCAGACATACAATCACGCAGTCTACGGTACAGACATACACTTAGCATACACTACTGCATTAAATAAAACTTGAAATTTTATAAACATTCAGAGAATATTCATAATGTGCATGTTACATTTCGCACTGGGGTAATTCTAACACCAGTTTTTAGGTACAAGTGAGCAAGACTTTTTTTTTTGCCTAGTCTTGCTTTGAATTTTGTTCTTTAAGGTTGATTGTTTTCAGTTGAAGCTTTGGTCTTGCCTTAATGTGTTTAATGGAAACAAAAAGAAAAGGTGTTAATTTTCCATCAAGTAGTAATAATCAATAACGTCAAAATGAAACTATTTCATTATATTTCATTGATGTATTAACTTTAAGGACTATTTTCTGAAATGATTGCAGAATCACACACAAAATAAGGAATGCGCTGGGAGGGAATTTTTTATTCCGGGGACTTTGAGCCTGTGGGGAAATAAACCGGAAAAGAAAAGACCGAAATCAAACGTTATCAAAACTGACAGACTGTGAAGAAAATAGTGTTGAGGAAGATGGGTTTACATCTAGTTTTGACATTCAGATTGATTAGAAAGTTGAGTCTTTAATAGGTTTTAGCACTATAGACCACAGTTTCGCTTTATAATAATTGATTCCAACACACACACACACACACACACACACACACACACACACACACACACACACACACACACACACACACACACACACACATCGTGTGACACAGATACGTATCCCCCCCCCCCCCCCCACATTCACACACACACCGAGGCTGTCATTGTTACATACAAACCAACATGGACCTTTTATGTTCTAGTCTAATATCACCAAGTGTGAATAGACTTTAAATTAAACTACAACAACAACAACCTTTTATGTTGATTACATAGTTGCACATCAAATTGTATTTACATAGATACAGATACAAACATACACTCACACACACACACACACACACACACACACACACACACACACACACACACACACACACACACACACACACACACACACCACGCGCGAGAACAGACAGACGCAAAGATAGATGTTCATCAAATCTATACACCCCTCTACTTTTTTTTTCTTTTCTTTTTTTTTGGAAGGGGGTGGTGGTGGCAAGGTAGTAATTACGGTCCAAAAGACTATAACTAGATACAACGCTGCATAAATAATCCAGTGTAACTGTCATCATGTCGGCAACAAAACAAAATATGAACTGATGCCAATCTGCATCCCAGTGCTCTACATCTGCAGCCAACTCAGCTGTTTATGAACTTGTTCATCTGCCGGCCAGGGTCACAAGAGGTGTACACGATGCTATCTTTTTAATGAGGACCCACTACGGATATGCCACCTAGGCTTAAAGTGCCAGGTAGGGATGTTTATATTTTTGGGCCACTTTAAACCACAGCAGATTTCTCTGTGAGAAATTCGGACTGCTCTCTCCGGGGTGAAGCGCGTCGCCTTAAGAGCAGCGCGATTCATTGTTTTCCCGTCTGCAACTGTATTTGTTTCCCTATCAGAGTGGCTTTATTCTACTTTTTTTTCAGTGACAACTCTCTTGTTGCCGTAGGTTCTTTTACGTGCACTTGATAATTTTTGTGTAGTACACGGGACCTCAGTTTATCGTACTCCTCCGAAAGACTAGCACCAAGACAACCCCTCATGATCTAATGGATGGGAGGAAAAGTTTTTAGGCCCAAACGGGGATCAAACCAGCGCACACTCCCGACCTGGATTTTTCGCTACCTAGGCTTAGCGCGTTACCTCTAGACCACTGATTCACTTCCACCGATTCTTCATAGTGTCCCAAACTGTCCCAACACTATAGCAAGGAACGTAATCATCAGTAGCCTGTTGAGCTGATGTTGAAGGAAGCTACAGCTGACTGGATAAGCGATAAGCGCGATTTGGTGTGTGTGTGTGTGTGTGTGTGTGTGTGTGTGTGTGTGTGTGTGTGTGTGTGTGTGTGTGTGTGTGTGTGTGTGTGGTGTGTGTTTTGGGGGGGGGGGGGGTTGGTTTGGTTTGGGGGCTTTTTCGTTTGTTTTGTTTTGTTTCGTTCCTCAGCTAGAGCTCAGAGGCTCACCGATGGTGAGGTTTTGCGTTTGCAACCGTTTTTGCCCACCATGAAGGTAGGCGCTTGTCCACTTCGGTGGTGTATGCTGGGTATGGTCATGTTTCCCTAACACACCGAATGCTGACATGAATTACATGATCTTTATTATTTTTTTATGTTTTTTTTTTTTTATTCTTTTATATCGAGGATAATGGAATAAGCACTCATGTGTTTTTTTTACATCCAGTCCCCGTGTGTCTGCAGTTTTGTAAATGTCATCTGTTCCCACCGGCACACGATGGCCTACTCTTACGAAAAGCGGAACAGGATTTAACGTGTGCGCAAGATGTTCTGCGTGCGTTCGCACACGGGGCCTCGGTTTAAAGTCTCATCAGAAGGACTTTTGGGAAGAGTGGAGTCAGCACTGATGTTAACTCCAGGAGAAAAATCTCCTCGACCGGACTCGAACCCGGGTCGTCACATTGCCAGCGCAATGTTCTGAGCACTAGGCTATCCGTCCCCCCTTTCACGTGCATATTTCATCTTCTGCATATGTGTGTGTGTGTGTGTGTGTGTGTGTGTGTGTGTGTGTGTGTGTGTGTGTGTGTGTGTGTGTGTGTGTGTGTGTGTGTGTGTGTCTTGCGTAATCCATAAAACATTTCTAGCCCTGGAACAAATTAATATGTTTAGTGTTGGTTTTCCGGTATTTAACAAACTGCTTGATGTTGTGTGGAAGATCGCTCTAATGAAGACAGCACTCATTAGCAGAGTAATGACACTGCGGCAGGTGGGCATGACGCTGGAGAACATTCATTGGACATTTACAGTGTTTCGTGTAGCAAGTAGCATTTATCATCACACATGCTTCTGTGTAAACATTCAAATTCCTCGAGCATGAAAAGAAGAAGAAAAAGAAAAGAAAAAAGAAAACATTATGTTCACAGTGCATTGCTACGTCTGCAAATTGTCTTTTCAAAGGGAAAAATGTGTAATTAATAGGCCGATAAACGGGCAGACAGACAGACGGGCCTACAGACAAACGGGCATGCAGACAAACGGGCAGACAGACAAAACGGGCATGCAGACAGACGGGCCTACAGACAAACGGGCATGCAGACAAACGGGCAGACAGATACACGGGCAGACAGACAAACGGGCAGACAGATAAACTGGCAGACAGATAAACGGGCAGACAGATAAACGGGCAAACAGACAGGCAGGCATACAGACAAACGGGCATGCAGACAAACGGGCATACAGACAAACGGGCAGACAGACAAACGGGCATACAGACAAATGGGCAGACAGACAAACGGGCATACAGACAAACCGGCATACAGACAAACCGGCATACAGACAAATGGGCATACAGACAAATGGGCATACAGACAAATGGGAATACAGATAGATAGACAGACAGATAGATAGACAGGCAGACAATATAGATAGATAGATAGATAGATAGATAGATAGATAGATAGATAGATAGATAGATAGATAGATAGATAGATAGATAGATAGATAGATAGATAGATAGATAGATAGATAGATAGATAGATAGATAGATAGGTGGGTGGGTGGGTGGATGGATGGATGGATGAACAGCCGGCCGGCTGGACAGACAGACAGACAGACAGATATATAGATAGATATATAGATAGATAGATAGATAGATAGATAGATAGATAGATAGATAGATAGACAGACAGACAGACAGACAGACAGACAGACAGACAGTAGATAGATAGATAGATAGATAGATAGATAGATAGATAGATAGATAGATAGATAGATAGAAGAGAGAGAGAGAGAGAGAGAGAGAGATAGATAGATAGATAGATAGATAGATAGATAGATAGATAGATAGATAGATAGATAGATAGATAGATAGACCTAGTGGTCAGAACATTGCGCTCGCAATTTGACGACCCGAGTACGAATCCTGTTGGAGGGGATTTTTCCTCTGGAGTTAACACCAGTGCTGACTCTATCTCCCCAAAAGTCTTTCGAATGAGACATTAAACCGAGGCCCCGTGTGCGAACGCACGCAGAACATCTTGCGCACACGTTAAATCCTGATCCGCTTTTCGTAAGAGTAGGCCATTGTGTACCGGTGTGAACAGATGACAAAATTTACAAAACTGCATACACATGGGGACTGGACGAAAAAAACCACACGAGTGCTTATTCCATTATTCTCGATATAAAGGAATAAGATAAAATAAAATAAAATAAAATAAAATAAAATAAACAGATAGATAGATAGATAGATAGATAGATAGATATTAGATAGATAGATAGATAGATAGATAGATAGATAGATAGATAGATAGATAGTAATACGTCCCGTTCTTTTGGTAGATTCCGAGGTTCACTGTGTAGAGATAGCCTACACACTCCCCACACCTCATTATGTATTACGTTTTATGAAAGTATAATCCCTGATGTGGTGATACAATACAATAACCATATTGATCACTTTGGGTCTTTGTTTGGGCTTTTTTCTGGCAGTGTATCACTCTTCTCTCGTTTGTTATTGTTGATGTTGTTTGTTGTTGTTTGATGGTTTAGATATCGGTGGTTGATTTCATTGTGTTTGTTTTGCTTCACTGCATTTTTAAAATATTTGACAGATAAGAATTGTAGTTAAATGGAATGAACAAATATGCAAATTCTCGCTTGGAGGCTAGCAGATAACAAAGGACCTAGGAATGGAGTAATTTGGGGGGTTGGGGTGTGTTTGTTTTTTTTAATTAAAGCCTCTAAACTGTGTGCAAAATTACATACATGGATGAGCTGTAAGTCAGGAGCTGGTCTTTCACAAAAGGGCTTTTTGCTCAGAAGAGCAGTAGTATTTTTAAAGTTTTTTTTATATTTATTCCTTTATATCGAGGATAATGAAATAAGCACTCGTATGCTTTTTTTTACATCCAGTCCCCGTGTGTATGCATTTTTGTAAATCTTGTCATCTGTTCCCACAGGCACACAATGGCCTGCTCTTACGAAAAGCGAAACAGGATTTAACGTGTGCGCAAGATGATCTGCACGCGTTCTCACACGGGGCCTCGGTTTATAGTCTCATCCGGAGGACTTTTGGGGAGAGTGGGGTCTGCACTGATGTCAACTCCAGGGGTAACATGTTCGAAAGTGCTGTGTGTTTGTTTAAGTTTACATAAAAATACCAGGAAATGGGTCAAAAAGTCACTAAATTGAAAATCTTCGCTGGGGCTTAAATTCAATTACAAAAACAACAAAATGAATCTCAGTCGCGCCGTATACTTTGAATGTTCACTTTTGACCTCTCTTCTGCGTGCCAATAGCTATTTTGGGTGTAAATGTTACGAAATTCTAATATAATTTACTGGCAAAAATAGCTCGCATTCATCCTATACAAGGCAAACAATCAACAACAAGAATTTTGACAAATTCGAATGTGCACACACACACACACACACACACACACACACACACACACACACACACACACACACACACACACACACACACACACACACACACACACACACACACGAGGGGCGGATAGCCTAGTGGTCAGAACATTGCGCTGGCAATTTGAAGACCCGGGTTCTAGTCCGGTCGAGGAAATTTTCTTCCTGGAGTTAACATCAGTGCTGACTCCACTCTCCCTAAAAGTCCTTCGGATGAGACTTTAAACCGAGGCCCCGTGTGCGAACGCACGCAGAACATCTTGCGCACACGTTAAATCCTGTTCCGCTTTTCGTAAGAGTAGGCCATCGTGTGCCGGTGGGAACAGATGACAATATTTACAAAACTGCATACACACGGGGACCGGATGAAAAAAAGCACATGATTGCTTATTCTGTTATCCTCGATATAAAAGAATAAATAAAATAAATAAATAAATAAATAAATAAATAAATAAATAAATAAATAAATGATTTACTAACAGATACAAATCAAATCAAATTATTTTATTTCGAGGATAATGAATAAGCACTCGTGTGCTTTTTTTTTACATCCAGTCCCCACCCTAATCAGGGATTGCATCAGTTTAAGAAACTCCTCCAACTAACAACAATAATAAACCAAACAAGAAGGCCAAAACAACAAGACAGTAATAAACAGAAGACAAGATGTAAGGGCAGAAGATGTAATAGAACAACAAAGGAGCAATACAGTGAACTAAAATTAATTGTAAACAATCTAATGATCATTATAATAGATAACAGAAACAAAGTGAAACCAGAAAATGATAATAAGTAAGTATTAATTAAAACAAAAACAAACACACGAAGGTAGTAAAGAAAACATAACAAGTTAGCTAGTGGGTAGGCTTACATTATCCAACGATCACAAATTGGTAGGAATCATGTTATTGAAAGAAGTTACTGTTGTTGTTGTTGTTGTTGTTGTTGTTGTGATTAAATCAACGTCCCAACGGAGATTTCCGTTATAGGTACTGAAGCTACTGTTGTGACATGTGTGCATGGTGGTATAGTTTGCAGTTAAAGCTGGAGTTTGGCCATATTGAACCCCTCCGGGAGATCACTCTTACAACAATCTAGATTTTTCTGTCAAAATGGCTGCAGAACTGCTCAGGTAAGAACTTGCACAATATTTGTAGCTTTCTGAGATTTGTGCTGTCGAACTGTTTACCTTTTTTAAAATGATATTTTCGACGTATGACAGGGGGTTTTAGCTCTCTTTTCTGTTTGCAGCAAGGCCAACGATGAGTATATCAGCGAAAACTATCAACGTGCGGTTGAGGTAAGTCGCATTCCTCTGGCACTGTCCCGTTTATCAACATTGAATGAATGAACTATGTAATAATATCAACATGTTCGTTGTTGGAAACATTGGAATTTCACCAAAAATTCAGACATGAAATTCTGTCATCAAATATTATTAACGTCTGTATTTTGTAAACTGATAGCAAAGAAAACCAAATTTTCGATAAATTGAATGCAAATTTGTGATAACACTAAGCAGTTGGGCCTAACAGTAACAGATACTGAATGAATGATCTTTATTTTCCCAGGGTTTCAGAGTAAGCATTCACACATTTATATTTCATCCGGCCCTTGCCCTGATTATGGACTATCAACAAAACAACCCCCCCCCCCCCCCCCCCCTAACAACAACAACAACAAAAACCACAATATCTACAATGTCTGCCTACAATACTGCCACGGAAAGACATTATTTCCTAGAATTTATTTTCATTTCTTTTTTTTCTTTTTTTTGAATCTTTGATAAGTCATTTTCAAAATGATTGAGAAGTTGGTACCTGCACTTGTCTTTCCTCACTACTTTTTCCCCAAAAACAACAAAAACCAATGACAATAACTGAATAAGAGTTCAACCTATAATTAATATATATATAATAATAATTAGTACATATTGTGTGTGTGTAAGTGTGTGTGTAAGTGTGTGTGTATGTGTGTGATTGGTAAATTTTGTGTGTATTCTCTGCTGAGTATCAGTGTGATGATGATAATATTTCACTTGTTTCCCTGGCAGCTTTACTCAGAGGCAGTGTCACAGGATCCTAACAGTGAAGATGCCTTGGTAAATCGTGCTCAAGCTCAGCTGAAACTGAACCAGTACAAAGGTAAAGTTGTGGATGTGATGAATCTAACATTGTTTAAATTTGTTATAAAAAATGTTGTTGATCATCATAATTTTACTCTCTCTCTCTCTCTCTCTCTCTCTCTCTCTCTCTCTCTCTCTCTCTCTCTCTCTCTCTCTCTCTCTCTCCTCTCTCTCTCTCTCTCTCTCTTAGCTCACACACATACAAATTTTATATGCATATGTATGATGTAATCATAATAGTGAATTTGATACAGTTACAATGTAGATCTATTTTTTTATTTGTGTGATGTATTGCACATGTATTATTATGATAATTGATAGTGAATTTGACACAGTGTGTAATCTCTTCAGCAATTGGTATGGAATTCTTGAAATTTACTGAGGAAGTGTATTGTGATACATATAAATTTATATATTTTTTGTTTAGATATATATATATATATGTATATTTTACTGTTTGTATGCATTGAACAATTTGAAGCTATACTGTATATACACATGTATACTTCATGCTCAGATGTTCAGGGTTCGCGCAAGGATTTTTAAAAACCGGTACTGCGAGTTGCCATTTCAGAGACATCTTGACCAACTCCCCCAAAATCGGTCCCCAGAAAATAAAATCCGGTACGTACTGTGAACAAAACAAAACTAATCAGTGAGGGGGTGGGGGAGGGGGGGATTGTTGGGCAGCAAAACTAAATCTAAATTGAACGCGAATCTCTCAGACTTTGACTGCCGTGCTGCTTGCTGCCACTCGCTTCTTGGGCATGAAGCCACGAAGGAAATAGGATTTTTTTTTCTAGCGCCTGTGCCACTGTCCGTGTCAGTCTGTTGTTTTGCATGGCATCATTCGTGTGACTTATATTCTTCTTTCTTGTTTCTATGCTTAGTGCTCATCTAGATCTTTGTTCAATTTATATTTGGTTTTCGACTCTTCTCTCTGAAAGCAACGCGCAAATTCATAGTCATAGACCCTCGCTTTTCGCTTTTCGTAAGAGCAGGCCGTCGTGTGCCGGTGGGAACGGATTACATTTACAAAACTGCATACACACGGGGACTGGGTGTGGAAAAGCACAGGGGTGCTTATTCCATTATCCTCGATATAAAAGATTAAAAGAATACAGAATAAATAAATCTAGACCCCATTTACTCAATGTGAATGGAAGTCGCTGTCATGCCGAGAAGAGCGCGAAGCTCTATTCTTTCACAGTAAAGCTTGCTGTTCTGCGTGCTAGGCTAATAATGAGGCTGGCGCTAAAGATGTTCGTCAGAAGGGGTGGGAAGGGGTAGGTGCGTTAAGCACAGTACAGGCCCATGACAGACTGTCAGAAAACGTCACTTCAGACTTTCTTTTTTGAGACGGAAATCTAATCGGTCACAGGCAAACAGAACCGGTACGCGGTACCGGCTGCTTCGAAAATTTTCGGTATTCCCTGTTTACAATCGGTAAAATACCGACAATTACCGGTTATCGCGAACCCTGGATGTTGTGAGTCAAGGTCATGAAATAAACCTTTTCTGTTTTGTTTTTGTGTGTGTGTCACTGTGTTTTTTTAATTTGTTTATAAATTTTATTATTTTGTTTTTAAAGATAACGGAATAAGCATTCATTGCTTTTTTACATCCAGTCCCCTTGTGTATGCAGTTTAGTCAATTTTGTCATCCAATCCCACTGGCACACACTGGCCTTCTCTTCCAAAAAGCAGAACAGGTTTTAACATGTGCGCAAAATGTTCTGTGTGCATTCACTCACAGGACCTCAGTTTATAGTCTCATCTAAAGGACTTTTGGGGCGAGTGGGGTAGGCACTGATGTTATCTCCAGAGGAAAATTTCTCATGAACGGGATTTGAACTTGAGTCAGCAGATCAGGAACACAGTGCACATCACTCTAACCGCCACGCCATCCCGTCCTCTGTGTGTGTGTGTGTGTGTGTATGTGTGTGTGTGTGTGTGTGTGTGTGTGTGTGTGTATGTGTGTGTGTGTGTGTGTGTGTGTGTGTGTGCGGTGCGTGCGGGTTGGGTTGGGTTGGGTTGGGCTTTTGTTTTTTTGTTCTTAAGAAGAAGAAAAAACAATTTTGAATGGCTGATTCTGTACTAGGTAAGACCTTTTTTTTTAGTCCTTTTCCTATTAATTTTCATTTTATGGTTGCATGTAACTCTTCTGAGTCTCTTCAGGTGAAAGTTCACATTGTAAAATGTTTTTTTGTTTTTTTTAAAGGACAATTTGGAGTAACACCAGAGGATACCACAGTTGACATTTTCATAATCTCTTTTTGGACCTCTGTCAATAAATAAAGTGTCATGCTCATCACATTAATTGGATGAAAAAAAAAACATTCATGAGCACAAAAAAAAATTTAAACAAAGGTCAAGAACTGAAATCAACAAGAAAATGAAGTAATTCATCCTTCTCTAAATTCTGATAACTAATGCTTTTTCTAAAATAGTGTACATTTGTACTTTTTCAGTTTGCACCCTCTTTTATCAATAATCCAGCTGTAACCTTTGTAGTTTTTATGGAGTTTTTTGTTCCCCCTTTTTTTTAGTGGGGCCTACACACATATTAGTGGACGGGATAGCTCAGTGGTCAGAGTGCTCGCTTTCCTCCAATCAAGTTAAGCAGTATCAAGCGTGAATGCCAATTGAATGGGTGACCATTTACGCGCCTTGGCTACAGTACAGTTCCCCCCAGTTCACCCAGCTGTAAATGGGTACCTGCCCTCTTTAGGGTCAGGGAAGGTAAAGCAGCGAGGGAGAGGAGATGGGTGCCACCCTCAACATGCTGGCCCCTAGAGATGCTGAGGTCTCTGACGCCTCGCTCCCCTACAACCACACAGGTTATGGGACACCTTTACCTTTTACCTTTTTATATATATGCATATTAAAATTTGTGAACTTTCAGCCATAAAGATACAATGATTTAAGAAACAAAAAAACACACAAATACAAATTTATACATTTTATTTTCTTAGGAAAAATAGTTATGTAATTTGGAAGTTCTGTTCTGTAATGTCGCAAGGTAAGAGAAGCAAATATTACTGAAAATGAAATAGCACTCCAGTAGGATTTAGGAAAAGCTATGAATTTTATACTCTATATTTCTGTTGTTTCTCTTTTTCAGATGCCATTACAGACTGTGATAAAGCACTTGTATTGAATTCCAGAAATGTGAAAGCCTATCTTCGAAAAGGGTATGTAGTGAATCATTTTCACCAATATTTGTGCTTGCGTTTTCATAAATCTTGTGCTAATTCATGAGTCAAAAACATTGCCATTTATAAGTAGTTTGCAAAAGGAAACTTGTACACTTATGACTTTTATGTACCCATTTTCTGCAACACTATTTTGCTGCAAATTGTAAGTCAAATAGAAATGTGTTCTTTAAAGTGAGGTGTCCCAAAACAGTGATTGGAAGTTTTGGTCTTTGTAATAAGACCATAAAGTATTGTCATTGCAGTATGTGGCTGGATGGTGTAATGCATATACAGTCAGCCATGTCTACAGTTGTTTATTTCTGCATTCATATAATCATGATGTCTCTATCCTCTTGTGTCTGCAATAAAGACAGCATAACAGTTTGTACCCATTTGAAGACATGCAAACATATCAACCACACAGACACATGCACGCACGCACACGCACACTCGTACACACAGAGAATGATAATATGAAAGGAATTCCTTCTGTCTCGCATTGCCTTCACCTCTTTCAATCTCTGAATTCATGTATAGTGTAAACTGTAGTTAGTCAAAATAGCATAATAATTATTGAAATAGGTAGCAAGGCTGTCAGTATTTGCTACCCATGTAAATGATTTCTGATGGATTTTTGTCTTCCCTGGTTTCCAAATAGTACTATACATTTGTGTAGTAGCATCATGTTCAGAAATGGTAACTAGTTATGTAACTTTTCCTTTCAGTACTGCTCTGTTTCACCAAGAAGAGTATCGACAAGCGCTTGATTTGTTCAGAGAAGGAGCTCAGCTTGCTGGTAAGTGTGGAGAGAGTGTTGCCTGGACAGGGCTTTGCCCTTGTATCCCCCAAACAGCATAAGTGGCTTTTGGACCCAGAACTAGTTTTAGCAGGTCCCCCCATGAAGTACTCCCCACTCTGCTGTGTGCGTGGATCAGTTGTAGCTTTTTCTGGTGATCGTGTGGTATCCTACAGCTTGCACATAAATAGAGAGTGAATATCTTGTGCCACACGTTAAAACCTGTTCTGCTTTTTGGAAGAGTAGGCCATTGTGTGCCAGTGGAACGGATGATTTGTGAATTTACAAAACTGCATACACATGGGGACTGGATGTAAAAAAAAAAAAGCACATGAGTGCTCATTTCATTATCCTCGAAATAAAAGAAAGAAAGAAAGGCTGTAAAGAAGAATAAACGAAAGTTTTACAATGTGCTCTGGCATCAAGTACCCACATGAAACATTCTAAGCAGTTCTGTGTTAATAGTGATACAGAATGGTTTTGGAATTGGGAAAATTCACATTATTCAAAATGATCTGTTTCACCCTTGAATATAGTTTGGGTTTTTGTTGTTGTTGTTGCTGTTTTTAAAGAAATATCAGTGAAGAAAAGCTGTAAAGCATTTTACACGGAACAATCCACTACAGTATGCCGACATGTCTGGAATTGTTTTTTGTAAAGAATTTTGGTCTCTTCTCTTCACTCTCTACTGGGTAGGGTTTGTAGTGCCTGGTCTTCTCCTGTACTTGTAACTCTGTCTAAATTTTGTTTAGAAAAGTGTTTTTTTAGAAAAGTGTTTTCCAAAAAAAAAGGATAAATGTAGATAAGTCAGTATCGAAGCAGAAGCTCTTTTGTATGTTTTATGTATTTTCAGTTGAGTGCAATACTAGTTTTTTTCCCTTCTATTTTTTCGGATACAGTGAATGAGTGCTTCTTATTTTGATGGACAAGGCAGCTTAAAATGATTGCTGGTCTCTCAATGAAAAGAGAAAATTCTGTGCTGATACAAATGTGCTCTCTCATTGCCTGCAGGAAAGACTAAGCGGTTGTTGTAGGCAATATCCATTTATATTTCTGACAAATCTTAAGCTTGTGGTCTCTGTGTAGGCAGAAAGGTGTGGGAAGTCTATATATCTGACTCAGAAATCCAGATATTACCACTAAAACCATCATGGGAGAGAATTTGGGAGGTGGGGGGGGGGAGTTTTGTCTGCCCTTAAAAAAGAGCAAATAAGGGCTAAAGGAACATACAGTTCTATCATCCTCCTGGTGTGGGACTGTATCACAGCTTTCTTTTTATGATATTACATGATTGTACTTATCTGGATACATCTACCCCTTTGTTTTTGGGTGGAGGGTTTGTTTCCATTTTTGTGTGTGTAAGGGGGGATTTTTTATTTGTTGTTTCATTTCCTGATATTTTCATAATGTGAACATGCTCCATTCTTGCTTTGATCGATTTTCTTTTGATACAGTGTGACGTTATTAGTCTGCAACCTACCTTCATGAGTACTTTTCATTAGGTAATGTTTGTTGTAATCATACTTCATGTGGTGTTTGCTGCCATGTGATTTTGACCTCATAAAATTCTGTGTAAACCCAAAACCATCCTGAACTAGATCTATCCTTTGTGTGTTCAGAAGATGATGCAACATTTGGAGTCTGGATTGAGAAAGTGTGAAATTAAGCTGAATGAAGGAAAGCAGGTATGGACAGTAGAAAATATGTGACTTATTCTTCAAGCTCTGATTCAGACATTAAGTTAAGACTGTAAAACATCATTATCTTTATGATATAAGGCTGCAAAGGAGTGAATCCATTTATCTTTTAAAGAAAAGAAAAAAAGTCATATCAAATCGCTTTGAAAGATACAATTAAAAAAAAAAAATTTTTAGTCAACTTGAGAAATGGAAAGAGATGTTTCAAAAGTATGACAAGGTCCCCACGTGACCAAGTATTTATCATCATCAGTATTGTACAAAATATATTCACATTATAAATTTGCATTGGTTGTTTGACCAAAAAATCTAATTGAATGTCAGTCATTCGGATGAGACTAATAAACCAAGGTTCCATGTGTAGACGCGGAGAACGTCTTGCGCACACATTAAAACCCGTTTCCCCCTTCGGA
>JASPKP010001258.1:12500-15000 GCA_030674155.1 Stramonita haemastoma
TCACAAAGGCAAGAATCAGAATATCAGCATCTCAGGTCTCACAGTCGATGACCTTATTCATTGGCTGAAACATATTCCCTGCAACAAAGAAGTACAACACATCATTTTTCACACAGGCATTAACACATGCAAATATACATCCATCACAGAAAACAAATGGACACATCTCATTAAAAACATCAAACATGTGTTCCCTCAAGCCAGGCTGCTGGCATCATCCATCATCCCCCCTATGGGATGGCATCCCCTAAAAAAAACAGTCAATGTGTCAAATATATCCTTAGCTAAAGTGTGTGCTGCAGAAAAAATCCCTTTTGCAGACCACACTTCCATATTTACAACTGCAAGTGGGGCCCCACGCAAAGATTTATATAGGGACCAATTCCATCCCAGCCCCAAAGGTTCAGACAGGATAGCGTACAGCCTCAAGTACGCTGACCCCCGACATCAACGACAGCCACTCTTGACAGCCCCCACTACATGGCCCAACCAGAAACAGAGGACACAAGCCCCATCTCTGCTGCAAAAAGGATATCTACAAAAATCCAGTGTCCCTGGATATCCTTTTTCATCACAGATGTCAGGACGCCGCCCCATCCACCAACCCCAGAACGACAATGTGTGGTTCAACAGACAGACTCTCCCATATCCACGATCTACAACGACCCTACGTTCTCCCCACCACCTGCCCCCACCCTACCCAGCAATGTCTGTGTCCAGACCTCACCCAGCTCCAGCCTTCCCCTCCAGTGCTCCCTATGACCAGTCCAACACGGCATTATATACCTTAGAAACTCTGGTGTGATCTTACCACTCTACCAGCACTCAACAAGAATAAACAGATACTTCTGTATTATATCAGTTATTCTGTGCTGGAGGTGTGCCCACCTGATGCAGTGCTCTGAAAGTATAGCACACAGTGTCTGATCAGTGCCAGATCATACTTCATCCAGAAAAGTTTTGGCTAAAATTTCCAGGATCTGTACTTATTGTATGTCAACATTTAATCTTTGTGAACTTGTGCATCAGGATTAGTAATCTGGCTTTGACTATTGTTCCTGTTGCTGCTTACAGGTGTTCTTATTTCATTATTCTTCCACATTATATTGCCTTGACTGTTCATGGTGTGTTCCTATTTTATTAATTGTCTTCATTTAATTGCTTTATTGTGAATGAACAAAATGTATGAATACACATGAACATACGAGCAAAACAACAACACCACAAGATTACGAAGTCTGTTTCCCGTGCTCCACGCCCCATGATCTTGATTCGTTTACCTGGTGTCAGACTGATCCTGATATACTATATCAGTTATTCTGTGCTGGACTTGTGCCCACCTGATGCAGTGCTCTGAAAGTGCAGCACACACAGTGACTGATCAGTGCCGATCATACTCCATTCAGAAAAGACTTGACTAAAATTTTCCAGGATCTGTGCTTATTGTGTGCCAACACTTTTAGTCTTCATGAACTGCGCCGATTGTGCATCAGGATTGTAATCTGGCTGTGACTATTGTTTCTGTTACGGTGTTCTTATTTTATAATTCTTCCACATCTTATTGTCTTGACTGTTCAAGGTGTGTTCTTATTTTATTATTCTTCCACATTTTATTGCATTGACTGTTCAAGGTGATTTAGTATTGTTTTTGCTATCTTCATACATATTTTTTTCATTTTCTTAACCTCTCTTCTTCTTTATAATTGTATCACCCTACTTGTGCTTCAGATTGCTGGTTTTGGTATATTTACATGTTTTTCCAGTTAGATTAGGCAGGATTAACTGAATCAATATATACACATATATATATATATTATTATATATATATTATTGTGTGTTGTATGTGTTAAATCTATTATTATATATATATTATTGTGTGTTGTATGTATAGTGTTTATTGATTTATTCCTTCTTAATCCATTTTATCCTCTACCCAACCAAGTGCTCACTCAACTCCCCCCCCCCCCCCCCCCATTATTACTCTTCAACCTTAATTCTTCATCTTCACCAAATTTTTGCACACCTATCACATTTCTCACTAAACTAACTAACTGATGTATTCAAGACATACTTCATGGCCCTCCAAGGATGGATTACGCATCTGCCACCTAAACATAAACCATGCAATAAATAAAATCGAAGATATTTCAACACTCATCACAAATCAAGGCAAACCATTTCACATACTGGGTCTTTCTGAGTCAAGAATTTCAAAACATATAACAGACACAGACATATATATTCCAGGTTACAAAATCCTACGAAGAGATCCACAGCATTCCAAAGAAACTGGGATCTTAATCTATATTAGTGAATCAGTAACATTTAAACATCTTCCCCATCTAGAATGTCATGAAGTAGAATCTATCTGGATTGAAGTTTCTGTAAAAGGTACATCCCCTATTGTAATTGGGTTTTGTTACAGAAATCCATCAGAAAGAAAAAATTGGACAGACAAATTTGACTCCATGATGAATGAAGTCCTATTAGAATCAAGGGA
>JASPKP010001259.1:0-10000 GCA_030674155.1 Stramonita haemastoma
CAAATACGAATACAACTTAATTTAAAGAACACATAAATCCATTGGGGGGGGGGGGGGGGGGTAAAAGATCCCTAAGACAACATTTGTCCGGTTTGGGACGGATACAATGTCAAGCAATGCATGCACACGGGTGGGGGAAATCATCTGGAGGCAAAGATAAAAGGTTAAAATTCACTCCCGGTTTTTTTTTTTTTTTTTTTTTAAAATATAACTGATATTCTAAGTCACAGTGGGAACACACCACGCGGCGCTGCCACAAAAACAACCAATACGTGGGCACGCTGAAAACACATTGTTGTGATCGACGGCTTCGCCATCCCTGAGATACCGGTACCTGTTTTCGGGTTTTTTTTCCCTGGACCCTAAACATATACCGGGATTCCCCCCCCAAAAATTTTTTTCCTCGAGCTTAAACCAAGTTGTGTTCAAGCACTCGCGTTTTTATCTTGCCCCAGGTTATTTTATTTTTTATCTTTTTTTTTATATCGAAGATAACAGAATAAGCTTTTCATGTGTTTTTTTTTTTCATTGGTCCCGTGTGTAGCAGTTTTGTAAATTTGTCATCTGTTCCCACCGGCCATTTTTAAAACCGTTGGCTTTCAAAAGAGGCCATTGTGTGCCGGAAAATCAATGAAACCAGTTCTGTTCGACCCATTACTTTTAGGGTGGGCAAAAAACCGTCACATATGCAAAAAATCTCATTTATTGGTAACCCCTTATTTGCAAAAAAATTTGGTCGTTTTGGCCCCAGCAGCAATAAAAGACCCCAAAAAGGAAATTGGGTTCCCTCAAGTCCACCTTGTCCAAAAAATCAATGCACCAAACGACCCCTAAACAAGTCAATGAGAAAAACCCACAAAGTGGGTAAAAACTCAACTTTTTACCCCCCCCTTGTTCTTTGGGTCGGAGCAAAGTTTTAGTTCAGCCCCGAAGACAACAATAATCTTTACAAGCCTTTTCCCATGAAAAAATGTAGTAACCACAATGGAAAACAATATGTATGATACAAGAACGCAAAATTCCCTGTGGTGAAGTTCAAAATGGAAGGCAGCGGCCGGGTAAAGTCTTGCCTGTCGCTTGCTCTGTCAATTTGTCGGGGTCGGTCAGGAAAATGAGTGAAAAATGAAGTGGATATCCCAGCGAATGCAGCACGTCCCCTTTCCCAAATCGTGGCAAAGTTCACCCCCGTGACGTTGCGGCGCGATGCAGTCCCCTTATCGTCTTGTTGATATTTTGCCCCTTGTCTTGGAAAAAAAAGCATTACCCTCTCTCGTTTCTCTCTCTCTCTCTCTCTCTCTCTTCTCCTCTCTCCTCTTCTCTTTTTCTCTCTCTCTCTCTCCTCTCTCTCTCTCTCCTCTCTCTCTGAATGTGCACCTATTGTCTTATCATTTTTTCCACCATTTTGAGAAATGTTTTATACAAATTTTGTATCTTTTTTAAAATCACTTGTGTTAAATGTTAAAGGGTGCCTTAACTTTTTTTTTTCTTGCTGCCTGTCTTTGTGATGCCCCCTTCTGCTGTTCCTGGCCATATTTCAATCCCTGATATGTTGTTTTTCTCATCCCCGGCAGCGTCCCCAGGAGTACACCATTTGGGCCCGCCGTGGGGCCACCAGCAGAGGGGCCTGCACTGCGGCTGGGTCATTTGGTGGTTTCAGTGTCCCTGTTCTGATCTGCATGGGGGACCCCCCTATAACCCCCTTACTAACGACAGTATTGCTTAGTCGCGGAGCCGGGACTGGGGGGTGGTGGCATTACTCTTGTGGCAACGAACTCTCCCCGGGGGAGGCAGGCCGAATTTAGTAAAGAAATTTCCCGTGAAAAAAAAAGTGGTTTATAAATACAAAAAAGCACTACCACCACGAAAAAGAAAAAACGAAGAAGAAGATCATTGAAAATGATAATAAAAATAATAATATAAAAATTATAATAAAAATAAAAAATAATAATAAAAAAATAATCAATCATCTCATATCTTCTATCATCATCATCATAAATCATCATCATATCTCATATCTCACTCTGAAGGGAAGGTGGCGGATGGCTAAGAATTCGTTCCCCAATATTTTAAACATGAGTTTCTGGGTTCGTCCCCCCCTTTCCCTTTTTCCCAGTCTGACAAAAAAATCGAACTAAATGTCAAAGTCATTCGGATGAACTTTAAACCGAGGCCCCGTGTGCGAACGCAGCGAAATCTTGCGCACATTTAAAACCCCCCGTTCCGCTTTTGAAAGATCAGGCCATCGTTGGCCGGTGGAGCGGATGACACAAATTTTTTTAAAAACCCCTCTGCCACAGGTGTGTTTAGAAACCCATCCCCGAGGAAAAAAACGGGGAGTTGGAGTCCAGGGGGGGTGGGGGGTGTATATGGCAAAAGTTCTGGTGGTCCCGCGACGGTACTGGAACCATTCGTATCGGTATTGCCCTTTTAAAAGGATAATTCCAGTGGCGTGGAGAAGGGGGTTGTGCATGGTAACAGCTTGCCCTCCATACTTTTTCCTACCCCGGTTTGGCTCTAAAAACTAGGCGCAACTCCATAGTCTTCGAGACTGATGGGTGCCACTAATTCTTGTTCTTGTTTTTTTTCTTGTTCTTGTTCTTGTTTTTGTTTTGTTGTTGTTGTTGTTGTTGTTGTTTTTTCTTCTTCTTCTTCTTCTTTTCTTCTTTTCTTCTTCTTCTTTTTCTTCTTTCTTTTTTTTTTCTTTTTCTTCTTTTTTTCTTCTTCTTTTTCTTTTTTTCTTATTTTGTTGTTGTTGTTTTGTTGTTGTTGTTGTTTTTTTTTATTTAAACTCTTTTCATCATCATCTTTCACGTCATCATCCTCATCTTTTATATCATCATCATCTTCATATTATTATTATTATTTTATTATTATTTTTTATTTTTTTTTTTATTATTATTAATATTATTTTTTTTTTTTTTTATTATTTTTTTATTATTATTTTTATTATTTTTTTTTTATTATTATTGTTACTATCTCTTTTTATTTTGTTGTTGTTTTTGTTATTATTATTATTTTTATTTTTATTTTTATTATTATATTATTATTATTATTATTTTATTATTATATTTTGTCACTTTGCACGTTGTTTTATTTCTAAAAGATTCGCTGTAATTCATTGCTTTTTTCTCATACTTCCTTTAGTGTAAAAATATAAATATTGCATGCCCAAACTTTTTAAATTTACCCTTTATTGTGACTGTATCTCTTTACCAAATGTGTACCCCCCCCCCCCCCCCCCACCCCCCCCCCCCCCCCCCCCCCCCCGGACAAATTTTTTACCAAAAAAATCCTCTCAAACTAGTTCAAGCGAACATTGTTTGAGATTGTAATAAAGTCCCCAAGGAATTTCTGTATAGAGACTGTGTCGAAGCATCCCCTTTTTGGGACTGTGGCCCCCTGAAAATGTTTACAATTCTTTAAACAAATTACCGGCCAAAAGCAAGACAAAAGAGATGCACAAGCCTGAACATGTAGACAAGAGGAATTTTGCTTCCCTACTTCAATTATGCGTTTTTGGGGGTCTAAGGTAACAAACTCTTTTTGGGGTCCCGGTTTTTAGGGCGTTATTTTTTCCCCTTTAATAAGCATTTCTCGGCCAGAAATTTTGCACGTACATGCATTAGTTTTTGGTGTGTTTCTTTTCAGAAAAAATGAAACAGTAGTCTGGGGTTGAGGATTAGCAGCGCTGATGTGGTGGGTGGGGGGTGTGATCACTGTTTGGGGGAAAAAAGCAGAGAAATTTCCTCAGGTAAGTGTACGCCACCAAAATCCTGCTGTGCGAGCAAGAATAATGACCGTTTACAGCAATATGATGCACACAACAAATCTGCAGGGTCCCCTGCCACATGCGCCACACTAACGAACACACTGACAAACACAGCGCTGCTGCGCGTGCTGCATGCATACCCACCCCCCTGCAGAAAAAGCCGCCGTTTTGCGCCCAAGAGGCCCCCCAAACTCTATTTCAGCCCGCCCGACCCCGACTTTTGCACGGTAAAAGATCCCACGGCACCAAACAATATGGCACTGTATGCATACACTCTCTCCGGCCATCTTGGATATGACTGGCGCCCATTTGTGGCGAAGACACAGCGCCCAAGAGCTAAGAAACTTTGCCGGGACGGTAAGTATGCCACAAATCTGCTGCACAAAATAATGACGTTACAGCAATGATGCACCACAACAACGCAGGTCCACCCACTGCGCGCACACTAACAACCACACCTGACAAACAAGCGCGCGGCGCGCAGGCGCCCCCATAACCCATCCCCCTGCAGAAAAAGCCGCCTTTGGCGCCAAAAGCCCCCAAAGAGCTTTTCAGCCCGCCGACCCCACTTTTCCGGTAAAGATTCCACGGACAGCATTGTGTAGCACACTCTCCCACACTTAGGATTGTGCGCCCGATTGTGGCGGAACGCGCCCAACTAAAACTGTTTGCGAAGAAGAGGTAAGTGATACGCCACAAAATCCTGCGGTCCAGCAAATAATGACCGTACAAGCAACTGACACCACAACAACGCAGGGCCCCGCCACATGCGCGCACACTAACACACACTGACAAACACCGCCGGCGCCGTGCGCACCAAACACCCCCCTGCAGAAAAGCCGCCGTTTGGCGCCAAGAGGCACCAAAGACCTTTCAGCCCGCAAGCCCGATTTTGCACGTAAAAGATCCACGGCCAAGACAATTGGCACGTATTGCACACCTCTCCGCCATCTGGATATGCGTGGCGGTTTTTGCGAGAAAGCGAAGAAAAGGTTGGAGAGGGTAAGTGTACGCCACCAAAATCCTGCTGTGCGAGCAAGAATAATGACCGTTTACAGCAATATGATGCACCACAACAATCTGCAGGGTCCCCGCCACATGCGCGCACACTAACGAACACACTGACAAACACCAGCGCGCGCGCGCGTGCTGCATGCATACCCACCCCCCTGCAGAAAAAGCCGCCGTTTGGCGCCAAGAGGCCCCCCAAAGAGCCTTTTCAGCCCCGCCCGACCCCGACTTTTGCACGGTAAAAGATCCCACGGCACCAAGACAATATGGCACTGTATGCATACACTCTCTCCGGCCATCTTGGATATGCGTGGCGCCCGATTTGTGGCGACGACACAGCGCCCAAGAGCTAAGAAAGCGTGTTTGGCGGAGGAAGCGGGTAAGTGTACGCCACCAAAATCCTGCTGTGCAGCAAGAATAATGACCGTTTACAGCAATATGATGCACCACAACAATCTGCAGGGTCCCCGCCACATGCGCGCACACTAACGAACACACTGACAAACACCAGCGCGCGCGCGCGTGCTGCATGCATACCCACCCCCCTGCAGAAAAAGCCGCCGTTTGCGCCAAGAGGCCCCCCAAAGAGCCTTTTCAGCCCCGCCCGCCCCGACTTTTGCACGGTAAAAGATCCACGGCACCACGAGGTAAGTGTACGCCACCAAAATCCTGCTGTGCGAGCAAGAATAATGACCGTTTACAGCAATATGATGCACCACAACAATCTGCAGGGTCCCCGCCACATGCGCGCACACTAACGAACACACTGACAAACACCAGCGCGCGCGCGCGTGCTGCATGCATACCCACCCCCTGCAGAAAAAGCCGCCGTTTGGCGCCAAGAGGCCCCCCAAAGAGCCGTTTTCAGCCCGCCCGACCCCGACTTTTGCACGGTAAAAGATCCCACGGCACCAAGACAATATGGCACTGTATGCATACACTCTCTCCGGCCATCTTGGATATGCGTGGCGCCCGATTTGTGGCGACGACACAGCGCCCAAGAGCTAAGAAAGCGTGTTTGGCGGAGGGAAGCGGGTAAGTGTACGCCACCAAAATCCTGCTGTGCGAGCAAGAATAATGACCGTTTACAGCAATATGATGCACCACAACAATCTGCAGGGTCCCCGCCACATGCGCGCACACTAACGAACACACTGACAAACACCAGCGCGCGCGCGCGTGCTGGCATGCATACCCACCCCCCTGCAGAAAAAGCCGCCGTTTGGCGCCAAGAGGCCCCCCAAGAGCCGTTTTCAGCCCCGCCCGACCCGACTTTTGCACGGTAAAAGATCCCACGGCACCAAGACAATATGGCACTGTATGCATACACTCTCTCCGGCCATCTTGGATATGCGTGGCGCCCGATTTGTGGCGACGACACAGCGCCCAAGAGCTAAGAAAGCGTGTTTGGCGGAGGAATTGTGGCGACGACACAGCGCCCAAGAGCTAAGAAAGCGTGTTTGCGGAGGAACGGGTAAGTGTACGCACCAAATCCTGCGTGCGCAAGAATAAGACCGTTTACAGCAATATGATGCACCACAACAACTGAGGGTCCCGCACATGCGCGCACACAACCAACACACTGACAAACACCAGCGCGGCGCGCGTGCTCGCATGCATACCCACCCCCTGCAGAAAAAGCCGCCTTTGGCGCCAAAGGCCCCCCAAAGCGTTTTCAGCCCCGCCCGACCCCGACTTTGCACGTAAAAGATCCCACGGCACCAGACAATATGGCACTGTATGCATACACTCTCTCCGGCCATCTTGGTATGCGTGCGCCCGATTTGTGGCGACGACACAGCGCCCAAGAGCTAAGAAAGCGTGTTTGCGGAAGGAAAGCGGGTAAGTGTACGCCACCAAAATCCTGCGTGCCAGCAAGAATAAGACCGTTTACAGCAATATGATGCCCACAACAATCTGCAGGGTCCCCGCCACAGCGCGCACACAACAACACACTGACAAACACCAGCGCGCGCGCGCGTAGCCCCCCAAAGAGCTCTTTTCAGCCGCCCGACCGACTTTTGCACGGTAAAAGATCCACGGCACCAAGACATATGGCACTGTATGCACACTCTCCGCCATCTGGTATGCGTGGCGCCCGATTTGGCGACGACACAGCGCCCAAGAGTAAGAAGCGTGTTGCGGGAAGGGTAAGACCGCCACCAAAATCCTGCTGCAGCAAGAAAGACCGTTACAGCAATATTGCACCACAACAACTGCACCCGCACATGCGCGCACACAACAACCCACGAAAACCCGCGCGCGGCGCGTCTCATGTACCCCCCCCCCGCAAAGCCGCGTTGCGCCAAAGGCCCAAAAGCCTTTTCAGCCCCCCCGACCCATTTGCAGTAGCCACGCCAGACAATTGGCACGTATGCAAACTCCTCGCCTTTGGATGCTGGGCCCCATTTTGCCGCAGCGCCCAAGATAAGAACGTTTTGCGAGGAACGAATGAGCCACAATTGCGGCGAGCAAGAATAATGACGTACAGCATAGGCCCCAACATCCGTCCGAAGCGCTTGGCGCCAAAGCCCCAGCTTCAGCCGCCGACCGACTTTCACGGTAAAAGATCCACGGCACAAGATAGCCGTATGTACACCTCTCGCCATTGGTATGCGTGCGCCGTTGGCGAGACACAGCGCCCAAAGAAGAACGTGTGGCGAGGACGGGTATGTAGACCAAATCCGCGTCGCAAGAATAGACGTTAGCAATGATGCACAACATGGCCCCATGCCGCCACTACACACTGAACACCACGCGGCGCGCTGCGCTGCATACCACCCCCAAAAAGCGCCTTTGGCGCCAGGCCCAAGTTTCGCCGCCCGACCACTTTTGCCGGTAAAGACCACGCACCAAATTGACTGTATGCACACCTCTCGCCATGTAGGTGGCCCCGATTGTGGACCACAGCGCCCAAGAGCAAAGGTTGCGGAGGACGGTAGTGACGCACAACCGCGTGCGCAAGAATAAACGTACAGCATAGAGCACCACACACTAGGTCCCGCACAGCGCGCCAACAACACACTGCAAAACCAGCCGCGCGCGAGCATACCCACCCCCGCAGAAAGCGCCTTGCGCCAAGCCCAAAGGCTTTCAGCCGCGACCCCGACTTTTGCCGGTAAACCACGGCACCGACAATCTAACACCCGCCATTGAGCGGCGCCCGATTGGCGACGAACAGCGCCCAAAGCTAAGAAAGCGTGTTTGGGGAGGAGCGTAGTTACGCCCCAAACGCGTGCGCAAGAAACACAGCATATGATCCCACAACTGAGGCCCGCACATGGCGCACACAACAACACATAAAACCACGCGCGCGCGCGTCGCATGCAACCCACCCCTGCAGAAAAGCGCCTTGCGCCAAGCCCAAAGCTTCAGCCCGACCCGACTTGCACGTAAAAATCCCGCACAAAATGCACGTTCATACACTCTCCCCACTGGTATGCTGGCGCCGATGGGCGACGAACAGCGCCCAGAGCAAAAGCGTGTTGCGAGGAAGGTAGTGTACGCACCAAATCCTGCGTGCGCAGATAAGACTTACCAATTGTGCACCACACTGAGGGTCCGCCATCGCGCACAACACACACTGACAAACACCAGCGCGCGCGCGCGATACCCCCCCCCTGAGAAAAAGCCTTGGCGCAAACCCCAAAGCTTCAGCCGCGACCCGACTTGCACGGAAAAGATCCCACGGCACCAGAAATTGGCACTGATGCTACACCTCTCCGCCATCTTGGTATGCGTGGCGCCGATTTGTGGCGACGACACAGCGCCCAAGAGCAGAAAGCGTGTTGCGGAGGAAAGCGGTAAGTGTACGCCACCAAAATCCTGCGTGCGCAAGAATAAGACGTTACAGCAATATATCACCACAAACTGAGGGTCCCCGCACATGCGCGCACACAACAACACACTGACAAACCCAGCGCGGCGCCGTCCGCAGCTACCCACCCCCCTGCAGAAAAACGCCTTGGCGCAAAGCCCAACGTTTCAGCCGCGACCCCACTTTGCACGTAAAAGATCCACCACCGACAAATGGCACGTATGCACACTCTCCCGCCATCTTGGTATGGTGGCGCGATTTGGCGACGACACAGCGCCAAGAGAAGAAGCGTGTTGCGAAGGAAAGCGGTAAGTGTAGCACAATCCTGGTGCGCAAGATAAGACGTACACATATGATACACACAACGGGGTCCCGCATGCCGCACACACCAACCGACAAACACCAGCGCGGCGCGCGCGCATGCAACCCACCCTGCAGAAAGCGCTTGGCGCCAAAGCCCCGTTTTCAGCCCGCGACCCGACTTTTGCACGTAAATCCGCACCAGACAATTGGCACGTACATACACTCTCCCGCCTCTGGATCGTGCCCCGATTGGCGAGACACGCCCCAGACTAAGAAAGCGTGTTGCGGAGGAAACGGTAGGACGCACAAAATCTGCGTGCCGCAAGAATAAGCGTACACAATAAGACCACAATGGGGTCCCACATGGCGCAACACCACACACGACAAACCAGCGCGGCGCGCGTCCGCATGCAACCACCCTGCAGAAAAACGCTTTGGCCAAGCCCAAAGCGTTTCAGCCGCGACCCGATTGCAGGTAAGATCCACGGACCAGAAATGCCGTATCATAACTCTTCCCCATGGTAGGTGGGCCGATTGTGCGACACAAGCGCCCAAAGCAAGAACGTGTTTGCGAAAAAGCGGTAAGTGACACCAAACCTGCGTGCGCAAAATAAGACGTACAGCATAGATGCACAAACGGGTCCCCACAGCGGCCCAACACACCTGAAAACACCGCGCGGCGCGCGTCCATGAACCACCCCCCGCAGAAAGCGCCGTTGGCGCCAAGAGGCCCCAAAGCGTTTTCAGCCCGCCGACCCCGCTTTTGCACGGTAAAAGATCCACGGCACCAGACAATATGGCACTGTATGCATACACTCTCTCCGCCATCTTGGATATGCGTGGCGCCCGATTTGTGGCGACGACACAGCGCCCAAGAGCTAAGAAGCGTGTTTGCGGGAGGAAAGCGGGTAAGTGTACGCCACCAAAATCCTGCGTGCCGCAAGAATAATGACCGTTTACAGCAATATGATGCACCACAAATCTGAGGTCCCCCACATGCGCGCACACACAACACACTGACAACACCAGCGCGCGCGCGCGTGCTGCATGCATACCCACCCCCCTGCAGAAAAAGCCGCCGTTTGGCGCCAAGAGCCCAA
>JASPKP010001259.1:22500-30611 GCA_030674155.1 Stramonita haemastoma
CCCCCCCCCCCCCCCCCCCCCCCCCCCCCCCCCCCCCCCCCCCCCCCCCCCCCCCCCCCCCCCCCCCCCCCCCCCCCCCCCCCCCCCCCCCCCCCCCCCCCCCCCCCCCCCCCCCCCCCCCCCCCCCCCCCCCCCCCCCCCCCCCCCCCCCCCCCCCCCCCCCCCCCCCCCCCCCCCCCCCCCCCCCCCCCCCCCCCCCCCCCCCCCCCCCCCCCCCCCCCCCCCCCCCCCCCCCCCCCCCCCCCCCCCCCCCCCCCCCCCCCCCCCCCCCCCCCCCCCCCCCCCCCCCCCCCCCCCCCCCCCCCCCCCCCCCCCCCCCCCCCCCCCCCCCCCCCCCCCCCCCCCCCCCCCCCCCCCCCCCCCCCCCCCCCCCCCCCCCCCCCCCCCCCCCCCCCCCCCCCCCCCCCCCCCCCCCCCCCCCCCCCCCCCCCCCCCCCCCCCCCCCCCCCCCCCCCCCCCCCCCCCCCCCCCCCCCCCCCCCCCCCCCCCCCCCCCCCCCCCCCCCCCCCCCCCCCCCCCCCCCCCCCCCCCCCCCCCCCCCCCCCCCCCCCCCCCCCCCCCCCCCCCCCCCCCCCCCCCCCCCCCCCCCCCCCCCCCCCCCCCCCCCCCCCCCCCCCCCCCCCCACCCCCCCCCCCCCCCCCCCCCCCCCCCCCCCCCCCCCCCCCCCCCCCCCCCCCCCCCCCCCCCCCCCCCCCCCCCCCCCCCCCCCCCCCCCCCCCCCCCCCCCCCCCCCCCCCCCCCCCCCCCCCCCCCCCCCCCCCCCCCCCCCCCCCCCCCCCCCCCCCCCCCCCCCCCCCCCCCCCCCCCCCCCCCCCCCCCCCCCCCCCCCCCCCCCCCCCCCCCCCCCCCCCCCCCCCCCCCCCCCCCCCCCCCCCCCCCCCCCCCCCCCCCCCCCCCCCCCCCCCCCCCCCCCCCCCCCCCCCCCCCCCCCCCCCCCCCCCCCCCCCCCCCCCCCCCCCCCCCCCCCCCCCCCCCCCCCCCCCCCCCCCCCCCCCCCCCCCCCCCCCCCCCCCCCCCCCACCCCCCCCCCCCCCCCCCCCCCCCCCCCCCCCCCCCCCCCCCCCCCCCCCCCCCCCCCCCCCCCCCCCCCCCCCCCCCCCCCCCCCCCCCCCCCCCCCCCCCCCCCCCCCCCCCCCCCCCCCCCCCCCCCCCCCCCCCCCCCCCCCCCCCCCCCCCCCCCCCCCCCCCCCCCCCCCCCCCCCCCCCCCCCCCCCCCCCCCCCCCCCCCCCCCCCCCCCCCCCCCCCCCCCCCCCCCCCCCCCCCCCCCCCCCCCCCCCCCCCCCCCCCCCCCCCCCCCCCCCCCCCCCCCCCCCCCCCCCCCCCCCCCCCCCCCCCCCCCCCCCCCCCCCCCCCCCCCCCCCCCCCCCCCCCCCCCCCCCCCCCCCCCCCCCCCCCCCCCCCCCCCCCCCCCCCCCCCCCCCCCCCCCCCCCCCCCCCCCCCCCCCCCCCCCCCCCCCCCCCCCCCCCCCCCCCCCCCCCCCCCCCCCCCACCCCCCCCCCCCCCCCCCCCCCCCCCCCCCCCCCCCCCCCCCCCCCCCCCCCCCCCCCCCCCCCCCCCCCCCCCCCCCCCCCCCCCCCCCCCCCCCCCCCCCCACCCCCCCCCCCCCCCCCCCCCCCCACCCCCCCCACCCCCCCCCCCCCCCCCCCCCCCCCCCCCCCCCCCCCCCCCCCCCCCCCCCCCCCCCCCCCCCCCCCCCCCCCCCCCCCCCCCCCCCCCCCCCCCCCCCCCCCCCCCCCCCCCCCCCCCCCCCCCCCCCCCCCCCCCCCCCCCCCCCCCCCCCCCCCCCCCCCCCCCCCCCCCCCCCCCCCCCCCCCCCCCCCCCCCCCCCCCCCCCCCCCCCCCCCCCCCCCCCCCCCCCCCCCCCCCCCCCCCCCCCCCCCCCCCCCCCCCCCCCCCCCCCCCCCCCCCCCCCCCCCCCCCCCCCCCCCCCCCCCCCCCCCCCCCCCCCCCCCCCCCCCCCCCCCCCCCCCCCCCCCCCCCCCCCCCCCCCCCCCCCCCCCCCCCCCCCCCCCCCCCCCCCCCCCCCCCCCCCCCCCCCCCCCCCCCCCCCCCCCCCCCCCCCCCCCCCCCCCCCCCCCCCCCCCCCCCCCCCCCCCCCCCCCCCCCCCCCCCCCCCCCCCCCCCCCCCACCCCCCCCCCCCCCCCCCCCCCCCCCCCCCCCCCCCCCCCCCCCCCCCCCCCCCCCCCCCCCCCCCCCCCCCCCCCCCCCCCCCCCCCCCCCCCCCCCCCCCCCCCCCCCCCCCCCCCCCCCCCCCCCCCCCCCCCCCCCCCCCCCCCCCCCCCCCCCCCCCCCCCCCCCCCCCCCCCCCCCCCCCCCCCCCCCCCCCCCCCCACCCCCCCCCCCCCCCCCCCCCCCCCCCCCCCCCCCCCCCCCCCCCCCCCCCCCCCCCCCCCCCCCCCCCCCCCCCCCCCCCCCCCCCCCCCCCCCCCCCCCCCCCCCCCCCCCCCCCCCCCCCCCCCCCCCCCCCCCCCCCCCACCCCCCCCCCCCCCCCCCCCCCCCCCCCCCCCCCCCCCCCCCCCCCCCCCCCCCCCCCCCCCCCCCCCCCCCCCCCCCCCCCCCCCCCCCCCCCCCCCCCCCCCCCCCCCCCCCCCCCCCCCCCCCCCCCCCCCCCCCCCCCCCCCCCCCCCCCCCCCCCCCCCCCCCCCCCCCCCCCCCCCCCCCCCCCCCCCCCCCCCCCCCCCCCCCCCCCCCCCCCCCCCCCCCCCCCCCCCCCCCCCCCCCCCCCCCCCCCCCCCCCCCCCCCCCCCCCCCCCCCCCCCCCCCCCCCCCCCCCCCCCACCCCCCCCCCCCCCCCCCCCCCCCCCCCCCCCCCCCCCCCCCCCCCCCCCCCCCCCCCCCCCCCCCCCCCCCCCCCCCCCCCCCCCCCCCCCCCCCCCCCCCCCCCCCCCCCCCCCCCCCCCCCCCCCCCCCCCCCCCCCCCCCCCCCCCCCCCCCCCCCCCCCCCCCCCCCCCCCCCCCCCCCCCCCCCCCCCCCCCCCCCCCCCCCACCCCCCCCCCCCCCCCCCCCCCCCCCCCCCCCCCCCCCCCCCCCCCCCCCCCCCCCCCCCCCCCCCCCCCCCCCCCCCCCCCCCCCCCCCCCCCCCCCCCCCCCCCCCCCCCCCCCCCCCCCCCCCCCCCCCCCCCCCCCCCCCCCCCACCCCCCCCCCCCCCCCCCCCCCCCCCCCCCCCCCCCCCCCCCCCCCCCCCCCCCCCCCCCCCCCCCCCCCCCCCCCCCCCCCCCCCCCCCCCCCCCCCCCCCCCCCCCCCCCCCCCCCCCCCCCCCCCCCCCCCCCCCCCCCCCCCCCCCCCCCCCCCCCCCCCCCCCCCCCCCCCCCCCCCCCCCCCCCCCCCCCCCCCCCCCCCCCCCCCCCCCCCCCCCCCCCCCCCCCCCCCCCCCCCCCCCCCCCCCCCCCCCCCCCCCCCCCCCCCCCCCCCCCCCCCCCCCCCCCCCCCCCCCCCCCCCCCCCCCCCCCCCCCCCCCCCCCCCCCCCCCCCCCCCCCCCCCCCCCCCCCCCCCCCCCCCCCCCCCCCCCCCCCCCCCCCCCCCCCCCCCCCCCCCCCCCCCCCCCCCCCCCCCCCCCCCCCCCCCCCCCCCCCCCCCCCCCCCCCCCCCCCCCCCCCCCCCCCCCCCCCCCCCCCCCCCCCCCCCCCCCCCCCCCCCCCCCCCCCCCCCCCCCCCCCCCCCCCCCCCCCCCCCCCCCCCCCCCCCCCCCCCCCCCCCCCCCCCCCCCCCCCCCCCCCCCCCCCCCCCCCCCCCCCCCCCCCCCCCCCCCCCCCCCCCCCCCCCCCCCCCCCCCCCCCCCCCCCCCCCCCCCCCCCCCCCCCCCCCCCCCCCCCCCCCCCCCCCCCCCCCCCCCCCCCCCCCCCCCCCCCCCCCCCCCCCCCCCCCCCCCCCCCCCCCCCCCCCCCCCCCCCCCCCCCCCCCCCCCCCCCCCCCCCCCCCCCCCCCCCCCCCCCCCCCCCCCCCCCCCCCCCCCCCCCCCCCCCCCCCCCCCCCCCCCCCCCCCCCCCCCCCCCCCCCCCCCCCCCCCCCCCCCCCCCCCCCCCCCCCCCCCCCCCCCCCCCCCCCCCCCACCCCCCCCCCCCCCCCCCCCCCCCCCCCCCCCCCCCCCCCCCCCCCCCCCCCCCCCCCCCCCCCCCCCCCCCCCCCCCCCCCCCCCCCCCCCCCCCCCCCCCCCCCCCCCCCCCCCCCCCCCCCCCCCCCCCCCCCCCCCCCCCCCCCCCCCCCCCCCCCCCCCCCCCCCCCCCCCCCCCCCCCCCCCCCCCCCCCCCCCCCCCCCCCCCCCCCCCCCCCCCCCCCCCCCCCCCCCCCCCCCCCCCCCCCCCCCCCCCCCCCCCCCCCCCCCCCCCCCCCCCCCCCCCCCCCCCCCCCCCCCCCCCCCCCCCCCCCCCCCCCCCCCCCCCCCCCCCCCCCCCCCCCCCCCCCCCCCCCCCCCCCCCCCCCCCCCCCCCCCCCCCCCCCCCCCCCCCCCCCCCCCCCCCCCCCCCCCCCCCCCCCCCCCCCCCCCCCCCCCCCCCCCCCCCCCCCCCCCCCCCCCCCCCCCCCCCCCCCCCCCCCCCCCCCCCCCCCCCCCCCCCCCCCCCCCCCCCCCCCCCCCCCCCCCCCCCCCCCCCCCCCCCCCCCCCCCCCCCCCCCCCCCCCCCCCCCCCCCCCCCCCCCCCCCCCCCCCCCCCCCCCCCCCCCCCCCCCCCCCCCCCCCCCCCCCCCCCCCCCCCCCCCCCCCCCCCCCCCCCCCCCCCCCCCCCCCCCCCCCCCCCCCCCCCCCCCCCCCCCCCCCCCCCCCCCCCCCCCCCCCCCCCCCCCCCCCCCCCCCCCCCCCCCCCCCCCCCCCCCCCCCCCCCCCCCCCCCCCCCCCCCCCCCCCCCCCCCCCCCCCCCCCCCCCCCCCCCCCCCCCCCCCCCCCCCCCCCCCCCCCCCCCCCCCCCCCCCCCCCCCCCCCCCCCCCCCCCCCCCCCCCCCCCCCCCCCCCCCCCCCCCCCCCCCCCCCCCCCCCCCCCCCCCCCCCCCCCCCCCCCCCCCCCCCCCCCCCCCCCCCCCCCCCCCCCCCCCCCCCCCCCCCCCCCCCCCCCCCCCCCCCCCCCCCCCCCCCCCCCCCCCCCCCCCCCCCCCCCCCCCCCCCCCCCCCCCCCCCCCCCCCCCCCCCCCCCCCCCCCCCCCCCCCCCCCCCCCCCCCCCCCCCCCCCCCCCCCCCCCCCCCCCCCCCCCCCCCCCCCCCCCCCCCCCCCCCCCCCCCCCCCCCCCCCCCCCCCCCCCCCCCCCCCCCCCCCCCACCCCCCCCCCCCCCCCCCCCCCCCCCCCCCCCCCCCCCCCCCCCCCCCCCCCCCCCCCCCCCCCCCCCCCCCCCCCCCCCCCCCCCCCCCCCCCCCCCCCCCCCCCCCCCCCCCCCCCCCCCCCCCCCCCCCCCCCCCCCCCCCCCCCCCCCCCCCCCCCCCCCCCCCCCCCCCCCCCCCCCCCCCCCCCCCCCCCCCCCCCCCCCCCCCCCCCCCCCCCCCCCCCCCCCCCCCCCCCCCCCCCCCCCCCCCCCCCCCCCCCCCCCCCCCCCCCCCCCCCCCCCCCCCCCCCCCCCCCCCCCCCCCCCCCCCCCCCCCCCCCCCCCCCCCCCCCCCCCCCCCCCCCCCCCCCCCCCCCCCCCCCCCCCCCCCCCCCCCCCCCCCCCCCCCCCCCCCCCCCCCCCCCCCCCCCCCCCCCCCCCCCCCCCCCCCCCCCCCCCCCCCCCCCCCCCCCCCCCCCCCCCCCCCCCCCCCCCCCCCCCCCCCCCCCCCCCCCCCCCCCCCCCCCCCCCCCCCCCCCCCCCCCCCCCCCCCCCCCCCCCCCCCCCCCCCCCCCCCCCCCCCCCCCCCCCCCCCCCCCCCCCCCCCCCCCCCCCCCCCCCCCCCCCCCCCCCCCCCCCCCCCCCCCCCCCCCCCCCCCCCCCCCCCCCCCCCCCCCCCCCCCCCCCCCCCCCCCCCCCCCCCCCCCCCCCCCCCCCCCCCCCCCCCCCCCCCCCCCCCCCCCCCCCCCCCCCCCCCCCCCCCCCCCCCCCCCCCCCCCCCCCCCCCCCCCCCCCCCCCCCCCCCCCCCCCCCCCCCCCCCCCCCCCCCCCCCCCCCCCCCCCCCCCCCCCCCCCCCCCCCCCCCCCCCCCCCCCCCCCCCCCCCCCCCCCCCCCCCCCCCCCCCCCCCCCCCCCCCCCCCCCCCCCCCCCCCCCCCCCCCCCCCCCCCCCCCCCCCCCCCCCCCCCCCCCCCCCCCCCCCCCCCCCCCCCCCCCCCCCCCCCCCCCCCCCCCCCCCCCCCCCCCCCCCCCCCCCCCCCCCCCCCCCCCCCCCCCCCCCCCCCCCCCCCCCCCCCCCCCCCCCCCCCCCCCCCCCCCCCCCCCCCCCCCCCCCCCCCCCCCCCCCCCCCCCCCCCCCCCCCCCCCCCCCCCCCCCCCCCCCCCCCCCCCCCCCCCCCCCCCCCCCCCCCCCCCCCCCCCCCCCCCCCCCCCCCCCCCCCCCCCCCCCCCCCCCCCCCCCCCCCCCCCCCCCCCCCCCCCCCCCCCCCCCCCCCCCCCCCCCCCCCCCCCCCCCCCCCCCCCCCCCACCCCCCCCCCCCCCCCCCCCCCCCCCCCCCCCCCCCCCCCCCCCCCCCCCCCCCCCCCCCCCCCCCCCCCCCCCCCCCCCCCCCCCCCCCCCCCCCCCCCCCCCCCCCCCCCCCCCCCCCCCCCCCCCCCCCCCCCCCCCCCCCCCCCCCCCCCCCCCCCCCCCCCCCCCCCCCCCCCCCCCCCCCCCCCCCCCCCCCCCCCCCCCCCCCCCCCCCCCCCCCCCCCCCCCCCCCCCCCCCCCCCCCCCCCCCCCCCCCCCCCCCCCCCCCCCCCCCCCCCCCCCCCCCCCCCCCCCCCCCCCCCCCCCCCCCCCCCCCCCCCCCCCCCCCCCCCCCCCCCCCCCCCCCCCCCCCCCCCCCCCCCCCCCCCCCCCCCCCCCCCCCCCCCCCCCCCCCCCCCCCCCCCCCCCCCCCCCCCCCCCCCCCCCCCCCCCCCCCCCCCCCCCCCCCCCCCCCCCCCCCCCCCCCCCCCCCCCCCCCCCCCCCCCCCCCCCCCCCCCCCCCCCCCCCCCCCCCCCCCCCCCCCCCCCCCCCCCCCCCCCCCCCCCCCCCCCCCCCCCCCCCCCCCCCCCCCCCCCCCCCCCCCCCCCCCCCCCCCCCCCCCCCCCCCCCCCCCCCCCCCCCCCCCCCCCCCCCCCCCCCCCACCCCCCCCCCCCCCCCCCCCCCCCCCCCCCCCCCCCCCCCCCCCCCCCCCCCCCCCCCCCCCCCCCCCCCCCCCCCCCCCCCCCCCCCCCCCCCCCCCCCCCCCCCCCCCCCCCCCCCCCCCCCCCCCCCCCCCCCCCCCCCCCCCCCCCCCCCCCCCCCCCCCCCCCCCCCCCCCCCCCCCCCCCCCCCCCCCCCCCCCCCCCCCCCCCCCCCCCCCCCCCCCCCCCCCCCCCCCCCCCCCCCCCCCCCCCCCCCCCCCCCCCCCCCCCCCCCCCCCCCCCCCCCCCCCCCCCCCCCCCCCCCCCCCCCCCCCCCCCCCCCCCCCCCCCCCCCCCCCCCCCCCCCCCCCCCCCCCCCCCCCCCCCCCCCCCCCCCCCCCCCCCCCCCCCCCCCCCCACCCCCCCCCCCCCCCCCCCCCCCCCCCCCCCCCCCCCCCCCCCCCCCCCCCCCCCCCCCCCCCCCCCCCCCCCCCCCCCCCCCCCCCCCCCCCCCCCCCCCCCCCCCCCCCCCCCCCACCCCCCCCCCCCCCCCCCCCCCCCCCCCCCCCCCCCCCCCCCCCCCCCCCCCCCCCCCCCCCCCCCCCCCCCCCCCCCCCCCCCCCCCCCCCCCCCCCCCCCCCCCCCCCCCCCCCCCCCCCCCCCCCCCCCCCCCCCCCCCCCCCCCCCCCCCCCCCCCACCCCCCCCCCCCCCCCCCCCCCCCCCCCCCCCCCCCCCCCCCCCCCCCCCCCCCCCCCCCCCCCCCCCCCCCCCCCCCCCCCCCCCCCCCCCCCCCCCCCCCCCCCCCCCCCCCCCCCCCCCCCCCCCCCCCCCCCCCCCCCCCCCCCCCCCCCCCCCCCCCCCCCCCCCCCCCCCCCCCCCCCCCCCCCCCCCCCCCCCCCCCCCCCCCCCCCCCCCCCCCCCCCCCCCCCCCCCCCCCCCCCCCC
>JASPKP010001260.1:0-30605 GCA_030674155.1 Stramonita haemastoma
CACAAAGGTAGAAGTTTATACATTCATGACCGGTGGAGACATTAAATCAGTTCAAACAGTATCATCTAAGTTTGCAGAATACACGGGAAATAGACGCAAACGGAAACCCAGAAATCAAAATGGATTCTCAAAAGGAGATATTTAGAAATTTGAAAAAACCTTATAAACGACTCGTAGTCAAAGTAGATGGCCAAGAAGCCACACTACAGCTAGTAGATAAACCTACCAGCAAAAGACTACACAGAAGTTAAAGCAGAGCTAGATCGTATCTCTGCCGATCAGGGTCAAAAAAGCATAAGCGGCACATTAAACCAGTACTCTAGAGGCAAGATTACACAGCTAATGTTCGTCGCATCATATGCGAAAAAATGGGCTGGACGTTTCAAGAATATAACGACCAGCCTTATTTTTTTCATAAAATATTAGAAGAAAATACGTCATAGACGGTAAAAAAGCAAAACAGCAAAATGGCAAGAAACACTGATTTACAAGTTACGTTTAACGCTAGAGACAGATTATCTTCTGTTGTTAGAAACATACAACGAATGTTCAACGCTTAGAGCCTCAATTCCAAGCAATGGCAAGAGCTGGAACAATAGCCTTTGGAGCTATTGCAGCAGGAAAGGATTTGCAATTAAAAACGCCTCAGACCTTGAAGAGTCTATAAACGCTGTAAATGTTATTTTTGCGACCGCAGCGGAAGGAATACTAAGTTCGGTAGAAGGCCTCTGATAGTGTTGGACTTGCTGCCGCAGACTTTAACAACTACAACACAAACAGGTGCGCTATTGAAAAACACAGGTGCGCCGTTGTCAGAAGTTGCTGATTTAACAAAAGAGTTAACAATCAGAGCCGCAGACCTTGCCTCTGTTCACAACACAGACGTTCAGGCGCTCTATCAGCGGTAAACCAGGCAATCCGTGGGGAAACAGAAGCGATCAGGCGATATGCTGCCGATGTTACGGACGCAAACACTTGAAACTTTCCTCTTAAGCAAGGGTATAATCGACAAGTGAGCGAGCTATCGCAGCAAAGAAAAAAATTGCTACGAGTAGAAGCCATCCTAGAGCAAACATCAGACGTACAAGGAGACTTTCAAAACACGTCAGACGTATGGCAAACAGTATCCGTATTTTACGTGCAAGATTTGTAAACCTAACTACAGAGATAGGTAGACAATTTAACATATTGTTGAACAAGCATAAGGCAATAGAACCTATAATTGAAAGAGTAGGCGAGTGGATAGAACAAAACCCAGACCTTACAAGAAACCTAATTATTGCAGGACTTGCCGTTGCAGGACTTACAGCAGCAGCAGGAGCGCTTGGATTAGTCCTTGCGACCATATCAGCGCCAGCATTTAATAATCGCGGCGTTATTGGAGCTATTGCATTTGCAGGTTAAACTAGCTCAACAATGGGACGAAGTTATCGAAAGATTTAATCTTTTAAAGGCAACTCTTGAAGAGACAGGAATACTCGAGGGATTCGAGCATTATGGGAGCAATTAGTTGGTACATTAGAGATGATCTATTACCAGAGCTTCAAAAACTAGGGAGCTATTATCTCCTGTGTTACTACCAGCACTAAAAGCTATAGCTGTTATTATTGGGGCAGTATTAGTTGGAGCGATCGAACATTAACAGCAATTATTATTGTTATAACCAAAGTATGGTCTGCATGGCTATCAGTAATTAATAATGTCGCTGCTTTCGTACGAAACACACTAACAAGCCCCTTAATTCAATCAGATAAACATTTGATAACATTAACGAGGGAAAGATGAGTTTATTGATAGAATAGGCGAGCGATCAGGGAACTGAGAGAATTTGCAGAGCAGCAGGTGGACGTATTAGTCGATTTTTTGATTTGGTGGACGAGTCGATGACGGAGTTATTGCTCCAATGGACGAGTTGTATCAACAAACCAGAAGACTTATTATTGCAACACAAGACCCAGCAGGACTTGCAGCAGGTATGGAGGCGCAGGAATGATCACGGTTAACGTAACAGGAAACAATCTACTTTCAGAGACCGCAGGAGAGGAGATCGGAGATATGATAATCATAGATTACAAACAGAATCAGAGCGGCAGGACAAAACATGGCAGTACAAATAACAATCAACGGAATAGACAGAAGCTCAAGCATTGACTGGAAATCAATCCAACCAATAGGGCCATGACAAACAGAGCAGACACTCTGTCTTTTTGCCGTTAAGCTGAACCAAGACCAAAACAACTATATCCCAGACATGCAGGGACACAGTCCAAGTGATCGAGGACGAGTAACCATTTTTGGTGGAGCTATTATCGAGCAAACGAAGAAACGCGATCATGCTACAAACTATCAAGTTTAGCTGTAAAGATTTTTCATTTGATATGGACAGAGTGCTTGTTTCTCGGACATTTGAGGACATGACAGTAGGGAAATCATCGAGGAAATAAAAGATGAAATTTTTGCCAGGATTCACAACTACAAACGTAGATTGCGACATCGAAGTAGATCTTTTGTGTTTAACTATGAGTATCCGTCAAAAGTACATAGGACAGCTTGCAAAGCTTGTTCAATACGACTGGTTCGTAGATGAAAACAAAGATATTCATTTTTTTTGCTTAAAGGAAACGAGATCGCACCAATTACAGTGGACGATACGAGTGGAGAATTCTTTTATTCAACATTGAAACAAAAAGAGACGTAAAAAACCTAAGAAATAGTATAATTTTTTTAGGGGGGACGTTCAATGGAGATCAGAGGACGGACAACCAGGAACAGACGGTTTAAAAAACACATATCTTTTGCCTTTTCAGTATTCAGGGATTGCCGTATCACTTGCAGGAGTAGTTCAAAACGTTGGAGTTGCAGGTCTTCAGGACTTTGTAACAGACCCAACGATTGATTGTTTGTATTCTTTCCAGGAAAAAACCCTAGAATTCAAACAATACCACCGCAGCACAAACGCTATCTGTATCAGGTATGCCAAAAGTGCCTGTTATCGTAGAGGTAACAGACCCAAATTCTGTCACACAGAACGGCCTATTTCAGTTCAAAATCATTGATAAGACTATTTCATCGAGAGAATAGGAAAAGACCGTGCAAGGGCAGAAATAGAGGCGTGGGGAGACACTGTGAACGAGGGAAGCTCGATACAATCACAACAGGACTACGAACAGGACAAAGAATTGTAATAATAGTGTTTTACGAAGAAATAACGAAAGAATATATTATTTCTCGAATTACTAGTCGAATGAGAACTAACAGTCAAATGCTTCACTCAATCGTTTTAGTATCAAATGAAACATTTGGAATTATTGAGTTTTTGCAAAATCTTCTTATTAAGTCGGACAAGGAGATCGAGATTAACACAAACGAGGAGTAGATAGAATTACAGTATTTGCTGATCAATTCGCTGTTACGGACGCAATCACATTAGTAGAAAAAGATAACTGGCCCATTCAAGTGGTCGCCAAACGAGCGATGTAGGGTTATGGAACAAATCAACATGGTCATAAAAAACAACACAGGGCGTCATAGGTCGCTATAAAATAAAAAAATATGATTCAAACACTGGAGAGTTAAAATTTAACAGTGGATGGATTGATAACCTTGTAATGAAAAACGAGGACGGAGGGGTTAACTTGATAGCAATGCACTTGCAGGAACGTCAACACCAAGCCTAGAGATCGTAAACGCGAAAATAGGTACAGGGACAACCGCAGCAGCAGACGAGACACAGACCTAGAGACACCAGTGCTATCAACAATACCCCCAGCGTCAAAGACTAGAAACTTAAATGTAGTCAATTAACATTTTTTATTCCAGACGCACAACTACCGAACGATACCTATACAGAATTTGGATTGTTTACGGTAGATAAAATTTTTACTAGATCAATAATTGATCCAGCTATTGAGAAAGGCTCAAACGAGAACCTCAATAATCGAGTATCAAATAACAGTCAATAACTAATATGGCACAAGAAATTCAAGCAGATACAGCAATTGCTGTCGACAACTTCCCGCAAGAATC
Organism: Stramonita haemastoma; assembly: GCA_030674155.1. Taxonomy (NCBI): domain Eukaryota; kingdom Metazoa; phylum Mollusca; class Gastropoda; order Neogastropoda; family Muricidae; genus Stramonita; species Stramonita haemastoma. The sequence continues at coordinate 4,027 of JASPKP010001260.1, forward strand.
GCCAAGCATGGAGATGTGGGAGCAAGAACCAGCAATAATGGTTTTGTTCGAGAAAATTCACTTCAAGAGTGGAACAATTTACAGCAGGAGAAGACATAGCGCAAAATGACGCAGTTTTATTTTCTTTAGGTGGAGAATCATAGCGTAGATGAAAGCACAACAACAGAATGGTACTCACGACCGCTCATAACTGATACATGGACACCCTCAAGCGAGTAACCGTCAACATCAAGCACAACTACCGGAACATTCCAAGAGGTAGGATTTAAAATGACAGCCGAAGGAACAGGAGCAACTATTCAAAGTGTAACAATTAGAGCAAACTCGAACATCAGGCTCATCGGGAGGTACAGACTTTGGTCAACTTACAGCAAGAGTTTATCTTTTGGACGAATCAGGAGATCCTTTGGCAACAGCTACACAAAGTGAGGCAGTAACATTTAATCCATATGATCAAAATCCACCTATAACTCACACATTTACATTCACTACACCTGTTAATATTCCAGCAGGTACAGATTTTGTAATATCAGGACAATATAACACAACAGACAGTGACGACATCACATGGGATCAGGTAACAGCTCAATATACACATACCAGCAGGTCGAATACTTAAATCAAACCCAAGCGTAGATTGCTAGACATGGTCTTAACGGTTTTGCAGTTGCAGCAGCGACAGCAGGAAACACTGTATGGGTTAATGTTTCAGACGCAATATCTGGAATGTTTACAGGACTAACCGTAGGTACTACATACTATGTGCAAAACGATTCCACAATTGGAACAACAGAAACAAGCCAGCCAGTAGGAATTGCATACAATGCAACTTCAATTATTACTCGTCCTGCTACTCTTGGAGATTCAGAGGAAGTTCTGAACGTAAGTAGTTCATCTGCAACTCAATCATGGACAGCAGAAAGACAAGGGTTTTTCTATGGTTACACAAGTCCACTAGGTAGTGGAGATCGTATATTGATCTTACTTACACAATAGGAGGTCAAACAACCACATACACAATAGCTCATAATGACTATGCACGAGTTTGGAACATTCACTTTCAGTAACTAGAGGGGACACACATTCTCATTTGATCCAAGTGATGATATTAGAATAAACGCTTTCTTTAGACCATTTTAAAAATATGAAACACGAAATAACAAAAAAAGAAATAAAGTAGGAAACATTATTGTTGCAATTGAAACAACCATAAAAGTCTTTGATGAATTTGGGAAACTTACAGAAAAAATGTTAATACGGAAGAAGTAAACCCAAGAGAAGTAGCAAAATCCTACAGAAACAAAAGACAAGAGAAAATAGACTATCTTGTCTATGCAGACAAAATTGTTTGACGCAAAAATTGCAGACGCAGGAATGAACGTAGGATATTCACTAGAAACAATACTACAAACAGTATTTTCTCATTACAAATCACATATAGCTGATTATGTATAGTCTTGGAATTGACGACTTCAAAAACGCAATCGAAAACGAAACAGATGCAAAAATTAACGGATTACTAAACGCCGTCGCTAACCCTCAAAATGGATTTACCGTAAAGGATAGTATTTTATATACGAAATCACAAATAATTAATTATGAACGCACCATTTCAAGACGAGGAAGCGGAGCAGGTGGAACAGTAGTACCAACACAAGATCATATCTTCGAAAACGCCTCAGCTCGTGACTCACACTTTGCAGCCAATTTTGCAGAACTTATAACGGGAACGCCAATTTGTAGGTAATGTCGATATTGGAGGTGGAGACACTGGTACACAACTACAAGAATGGGGAGGAACTAATAATCCAGCAAGCTATGATAATACGCAATGGTCGTGGGTGGAGTAATTTCATTAACAGGGCCACAAATAAAAGCCCTTTATGAATCCCAACCAGACACAAATGCATTCACAGATACAGAGCAAACTAAACTAACTGATGTACGCCTTTATCCAAGTATTACAGAGGAGGCAGACGTTGTAAGGTTTACGAAATCAACTGCTATCCCAGATGCCTCTCTTAGGATTGGTAATGCAAGTATCAAACGGTGGATTCTCTATCTCATTAGAGGAGCTAGCAAGCGGAAACACCTTTTAAACCCTGTAGCGGTAGAGCTAGAAGCAGAGGGAACAACTGAGCCTTTCTATTAGGGCTTTAGGAGTAGAAGAGAGAACACCAGCAGTAGCTGATAAATCAGAAACATTCACAGGTAACTCTATTCAGTTTATCCACACTTCTGTTAACTCAGGGATTGCAACCACGTATATCTTTGAATCAACAATTGCAACAACAGATGCAAACCTTGTAATTCGACTTAACTCACACACTGATCCAACACCTGTATTTGACTACAGACGTGCTACTGGTTCAGGGTTTGATATGACTATAGGGGAAAACACTTTGCAGCTACCTGTAGCACTATTCTTTGAACAAGGAATTTCACTATATGTAACAGTTGAATCAGATAACGGACTATCTCTATTAGGTCAAACTATCGGAGGGCAAACTATTCCAAGTATTGCAAATGATGGTAGGCTTGCTACTAAAACCACAGTAGGAGGAGCTTCTACAGCCGCTGGTGTAACAGTTGATAGTACAAATCTAAACGGCTATTAGATGGCTCAGGTAATGTACAAACAGCCCTAGAACGAATTGATGCAACAGATTAGGTGCACCAATATTCACATTTTCAGGTAGTTATAGTGCACAAAACTCAAATATAAATGATTGGGTTTGGCGGTATATCGCAACAGCATCTACAAGGTCAAATAGGTCAATCTAACGCAATTAGAACATTTGATTTACCTGGAGGTACTGCATTAGGTACAGTATTTGATGCTTTAGTTGCTGATGGATTACCAGAGCAATTTCAAATTACAGTAAGTTATCTAGGTGGTAACCCAGCAACTTCTGTATTATCTAACCGATTAACAGTTAGACCACGTGTATCTCCAGCACCACAAATTGCAGGACGTACATCAATTGTTCTTGGTTATGGAGAATCTGTTACATTACAGGTAACTAGGTCAAGCGGTACCATATCAATTATGAGGTTATTGCAGAAGGTAGATGTCGACTATTAGTGGTTCGAGCCTTAATGATATTGAGCTACGTTCAGAGTATGGAACGCTGCAGAAAATTCATTTTTACCAAGCTCAGGAGATGTTTTGAAAGGGTATGCATTTAGAGTTATAAATGCACCTTCTGACGGTTCAGGTCGATTTAATGAAGTTATGCAAGATGATGATTGGGTTGTTTGGTCAGGAGATACATTTACTTCTGGTCAGCAACACCTCATCAATGGTTTGTTATTCCAGCACATGATGTAAGACGTATAAACAGCATCTCAGCAAAACTTCTTAGAAACAGTTAATAAATTGGATAGAATAGTAGATATTGGATTTGCTAAAGATTCTGGTGCAACAGATGCTCTTGTTTGGTTTATCACCATCACCACTTGCAACTGGACCATTCTTATCACCAAGTGGGAGATCCAGATAACCCAAGAACACCAGAAACTATTGCGTATATTGGGGGTCGTGAAAATAGAGATTCAGATGACCAATTCCAATTTGGAAGTAACAGGTTTGCTAGCTACATGTATGTTGGAATTACACCTTCATTTATTACAGCTCATCCAGAAGAAGATATTGATATTATTATTCGAGGTTCAGATGGTTCTGAGGTTAGAAGGTTAAATCTTGATACGAACTTTAGATTTTTGGATGACACCACCTTTACAAATCCAACCGTAACGACTTTATGTATATGATGAAGCAGGAATTCCTGGTACAGAAACCTCAATTAATTATCATGCACTTGATACTATTGAAATAGTTCTAACAGAAACTCAACGTCATTTCACAATGAACGGACAGTCTGTAGATGTAACAGTAATATTCCAAATGGTAGTCTTGGTGCATCTAAGTTTGATGTAGAAACAAATGCAAAACTTGATGCTATTCATGAGTTACCGGCAGAAGAGCAAGCTAAACTTGATGGTTAGAAACTGGTTCATCATCAGATACTACCCCTGATTCAACATCAATCAAGATTAAACGTGGTTCTCCAAGTAACAACGAAAAAAGATTACTTTGATAGCACTATTGGAGCTGGTATTATTCCAGATTATGTAAATACTAATTACACAATCCTTGTGCCTAAAAATGTTACGATTACTGCAATTAGTCGAAGTCAAAGTTTACAAGAAGCAGGTTCTTTCTTTGGTATGACAGCTTATACAGTAACTATTAATGCTGCTGTAACCAATAATGCTCTTAATGAAATAAGCTTTTACACAGCAACCACAAACACAATTGAGTTAAGTGGGGCAAATTCAACATTTAAAATTGATAGTGATAATCTTGATGCCGATATTCTTAATAGAATAAATCATAATGATTATACATTACCAGCTCCACTTCAAGCTCTTAATAACCAAGCTAATATATTTACATTTAATCATACTAATTTTAGGAGTGCTAACAATCACGCTGGGGTTGAAAATATGTTTTCAGTTCTTAAGAATGAACCAGATGGAACAGACGGAACACCAACATATCCAATTAGTTCATCAGATTTTGTAAATGAAATGGCAAATAGTCAATCACACTTACACCACCCACTGATTTAAGTACAATTTATATACCACGAGTGGTAAACGGAGAGCTAGACAACGGGTTGATGAATTTACTGACGGAGCATTGACTGGCTCAGGTATTGTGGAAGATGTTTTCAATATTAATACATTAGATGATGCAAACCATAGAATGGTGTTTGGATTCTGGTTTGATAAACCATCTACTAATGGATTATCTACTCTTATGGACGTAAAAGTTCGTGGGTCTAGTTCATTTCTTCCATTACTTGAAGCAGATGGTCAAGAACTTAAAGCTCGTATATTAACAAGTTCTGGAGGAACTAGCACTAGCACTGTTACACATACTCTATATGGAACTGATGGAGTACTAACTCATACATTTGCTGGTACAGCTTCGCAAGAGGATCAATGGAGAGTTTACGAAGCTGGAACATACACATTTAATACACGCTTAATAGCAAATGGTAATGATGAGGGAAGTTTCAACTTTGATGTAACCATCCCTAGTCTTGGAAGTAATATTTCTGAAACAACGCAAACGCTTACATTTACAACAAGTGCTGGTACACATACACAAAATGTTACTTGGAGCTATGTAGCAATGATAGTCTTTATGGAGGACCTGGGCACACATTACGTATGCAAATTGACCAGTTAGCAGATAATGTTAATTTCGATATTGACCATATTTTAGTATCATTTACTTACGAAGAATCAGTGACAATAACAACAAGCCCTGTATTTACCATGTAGTGTCGGTAGTGCAAATGGTGTAAAACAGTATTCACCCTGGAAGATTGCATAAAGTAATTGGGGTTATTGAGACAGACGATGGTTCTCTTAATTCAGATATTATACTCAAAATTGCTTTTGGTGATATAATGATGATGGTAAACTTTGTTGTCTACAGTGATAACAACGTAGCATTAAATTATCCAGCTGCCGATTTAGACTTTAGCCAAATTAGATTTGGTGGAGGGGGTGTAGTTATGCAGAATGTTCAAGGATATTTCTTAAATGCTGACACACCGCTTTCAGAATTTCCTACTCATGACCAACTGAGGGATTACATGTTGCATCATGATAATAAGTCAGATGATTATGTATGGGACAATGCAATCGCACCTGATACAGACACAGAAGCTGTATATTTCCCAGAAAATGTAGAGTTTCCAAATCAAATACATGTTAGTCCAAACGGAACTAAATATCGTCTAACAGTCGAGGACGATGGAACATTAAAAACAAACGTAATAACTTAGAATATTATGGGAAAACATATACAACAAAGTCATAATCTTCACGATTTTGACAATATCCCAGAACCAACAACAAATGGGGATTATAGATTAAATCTAAATAAAAATGGTTCAACTTACACATATAGTTATGTAACACCATCAACAGGTGGTGGTCACCATAGTAGTAAACTCATCACAAACAATAAGTGACAATAATACACACTATATGGTTAGTACATCAGGTGGAGCTATTACATTAACTGTTGATCCATCAATGACATTCTTCATTGTTTATGATTCTGGTGGTTATTTCTCTTATGATAACTGCACAATAGATTTTGGAGGAGGGACAACAAAAGTTATGAGTACCGTAAATGAGTTTATGTTGTTTTATAAGGATGGAAGCACTTGGTATTCTAATAGTTTAGGTATGGTAATCCAACAGCTGTTTAATAAATAATATGAAAGAACTTAAACAGCTACTAAAATGGTTTGGATTATATCTTATTGCAAAATTCATCTTTATAATTTTAGCACCCATTGGTAAATTTATATGCTATTATTAAGCTAGTGATCAAGTGGGACATTCAAAAACTCACAAATCGGTACAAGCGAAAAGCTGTAATCTATAGATCAAATGGGAAATGTAGTTCTTGATGAATTATGTAATGACGTCCTTATTGATAAAAATGGTCATCTATACGGAGACGAGGATGAAACATTGTCACAAGCAACTGGGGAAAATAAGATATTAAAAACTCTTAATAAACGAGGTAAGAAGCTCGATAACTTCTTGGAATTATTCGAAAAAAAATCACAGCATAAAAGCTGTTGAGTTTACAAAGAAAAAAGTATGAGAATTACAGTAACAGTACAAGTCAAAGTCTTAACGAGATTTTGACAACAGGGCAGAAAGATCAAGCAAAAGAAGTGCGAGAAGAAAAAAATATGTATGACGTTGAATTTGAGAACGTAGGGTCCGTACCTATTTTTATAGAATTTGGTGCTGACGCTGTCGTTAATCAAACAACGACAATCCCAGCAACGAATGGTACATATAGCTTCTCTATTGAAAAATTATCAAATATTCATCTAGTGGCTGCGTCAGAAAATGATTCTGTGAATGTTTCTATAAAGTAATATGGAACAGCAACTACTAAAAATGTTTTCTGAAATGAAAGATGTCGTCCATGGAATCGACAAAAAAGTGGACAAGGTGGCAACCTTGGTAGAAAATCAAGGGAAGCAACTAGATCGTTTCAGGGACGATCAAAAAGAGTAAATAAAGATCTTGAAAAAAAAGTCGAAGGCCTTGTGGAGAAATACGACAAGAAAATAGAATCTTTGCAGGGTCAAATAAACGCAAGCAACGTGAAGATAGCCAAATACGTGGGTATCGCAACCGTAAATCGTAACCATAGTATGGAGCTAGTTATTAAAAAATTATTCTAAACCACTATGAAAGTACTTATAGCAAAAAACAAAGGGGTTACAGACAGGCAAGTAGAAAGCGCAATTGATAATATTGATAAATACTTGCTCGATCGTTTCCCAAAAAAAGGATGGATAAAACCTTATAAAATAGATTATGTAATCCCCGAAGTAGATTTTGACGTAGAACATAAATACTACTCAAAAAATACAAAAGGAGATAAAGCGTATGGTTCTGCAAACGCAAAAGATTATTTCGGAAACATGTATCACGTTTTACTTATTCAGTCGTAATTCATATTTACAAAAATACTTTTGATCCAGACGACGGATAAAGTTGCTCCATTTACAACATACTTTGGAGTATTCCACGAAACGGAATACATAGAATTACCAAACGATCGAGTAAGGGATAACGCGCCTATTCATGAAATACTTCATGCAATCGGTAACATCCTAGAGAAGTTAAAATACATTCCAAAAAATGGGGTGGGAGGCGACCAAATGGATAAATCATTTGTAAACGGAAAATGGGTACCTTATTATAAAAATAGGTTTCCAACTTCCAACGGTGGAAATTACCATTTGACGCTTCAAGCATACGCACCTCATATGCATAAATTAACTGATCTTGTAGATGGAAAAGGTAATGCTCCTATCTTCAATACATAATAAATATTTTTAAGCCAGCTTATAAAAAGCCAGCAGTTAAAAAGAAATATAAATATTTCTCTGCGAGCGAAGTCAAAGGTTTAGAGCATGACTTTATTTATTGCTAGATAAGGCGCGAGGAATTGCAGGTATTCCATTTGTGATAAATTCAGGATACAGAACACCAGCTCATAATAAAAAAAGTTGGAGGAGTTCCAGGATCAGCGCACACAAAAGGAAAAGCTGTAGACATAAGAGCAATACGACCAGATCAAAAATATGATATTGTTCATGCTCTTATGCAGGTAGGTATTAAACGAGTAGGAGTGAAACTGGGATAAACACTTTGTTCACGCAGACGTAGATTATTCAAAACCAAGTAAAAAAACTATTTGGAAATATTAATAAATTATATGAAAAAACTAGCAAAACTTTTAAAATCAAGAACATTCTTGGCAGCAGCTTTGACGTTCGTAGTGGCAGTACTTCCGGAAATGCAAGACATTCTCGGTAATCTTTATGAACCAGCACTGGGATTCTTAACATTTCTAGTCGGTTACTTCAAAGTAAATCCAAGCCAAGACTATTAATAGTTGTTGTACAATATCTATCTCATGCTAAAATATGCATTGGGCGAAAGCCCCCACATCTCATTTGTTTTTAGTTTTAGATCTTGTAGTTAGACCAACTAGAGAAAGCACCCATACGGGTGTTTTTTTATTTCCATGTTAGCACTTGCATATTTAAACAGCTATGTTAAGATAGAGGTAGTTAAGAAATTAACAAAAAACATATGAATGATTTAACAGAAAAAATTTTCACATCACGAGTAACATTTATTATTGTATTCTTGATGTTGGTCGGAGCGATGATCTCACAAGCAATCCACGACAAAAAAATATTATTAGTAAAGCAGAAGCATAACGGCAAGACGCTTGTGGTCACCCAGGCTGGGCTGACGGAAACACACCAGAATGCTAAAGAAAAAATGCACAGGCTGCAAAAGACTTAAATCAGTTTCAGAATTTGGGAAAAGTAACACCGCAAAAGACGGATTAAAGAAAATGTGTATCCAGTGTAGAAAAGACGCAAAATCAGTTAAAAGATGTTTGAAACACGGGTACATCTCACAGGTCAAACAGGGTGCATTCGGTGCATGATTGAAAGAAGATATTAAACAAAATTATTATGAAGAAAATTAGTACTACATTTTTTATTACAGCCATTGCATTTAGCGTTTGGCAACAATTACTCATTAAAACAAGAAAAAACAGCTCACAGAGCAAAATAGACTACAATCAGAGCGAATTATAACCATGGAGAGGGACAACTTGAAGCAGAAATAGATAATTTAAAAAAGGAAGTAGTCGAAACATCAGAAAGTGCGAATCAGCAGGCCTTGGAGAAGATTATGCATTAATCACATTTGACCCACAACAAAGCAAAAAACACTCATGTTCAAAGATCGGAGCAAGAAACAAAGCTTGCTTCTCATTTGGAGATTTTCAATTTAAATCAACAACGGTTCAATACTACTCAAAGAAACTACGAGGAGAAGAACTCACGAGCAAAGAAGCAATCACGCTAGCATTAAACACAAACGAGGCAGCAAAGCTTGCTGAAGAAGTTATTTTTGACGAAGTGGGCGGATATAGAAACTGGCTAAACTGCGGGAATAAAATCGGAGCGCATGATAGAATTACAATGATTAGAACCTTAATGAAATAATTATGAATAGAGAAATAAAATTTAGGGCGTGGGATATTCCTTGGAAAGAGATGCTTACAGGAGAGGACGAACAAGGTAGTTTTATAGGAGAGTGGGCAGGTTACTTTGACCCATTGAGAGAAAAGCGTGGAGAGCTTGTGTTAATGCAATACACAGGACTCAAAGATAAAAACGGAGTGGAGATTTATGAGGGGGATATAGTTAGTATGCAGGAGATAATTATAATTCTTATGTTCGTTGGAATCAAAAAGATGAATTTGGAGAAGGTACTGGTTGGTTTATTACGAACCATATCCAAAAGGAGAATATGATAGATTCCATACAACAAGTGGATATACTTGTGAGCCTGAAGTAATAGGAAACATCTACGAGAACCCAGAGTTAATCAAAAAAGATCATGAGTAAAAGAAAGAATGACAAGCCTAGATATTATAGATACTGACGCTTTCCTGGACATGCCACAAACGTCACAAAATTTATATTTCACCTGAACGGAAGAGCGGACGATGACGGATTCATAGCAAACCCAAAAAGAATAGCTAAAATGATCGGAGCAGGCCAAGATGACCTTAAAATTTTAATAGGAAAAAAATTCATTATTTCCTTTCAAGACGGAGTATGTGTTAATTAAACATTGGAGAATTTCTAACACAATTAGAAAGGACAGATACAAGGAAACAAAGTATTTGAACCACAAAAAAGCCCTATTTATAAGGACGAACGGAGCATACACGATGAATGATGACGGAACGGTAAGCCATGTACCAGACGGACACTACATCGTTGATGACTTAGCTGGCAACCAACTGGCAACCAATGGTCAACCCAAGTTAAATAAAGTTAAATTAAATAAAACTAAGTTAAGTAAAGATAAACTAAAGAAAGAGTATGGAGAATTTCAAACAGTAAAACTTCTAGACGAAGAATACGAAAAGCTTATCGCCAAGATCGGAGAATCAAATACTCAATGTTTATCGCAAGGTTAGACGGTTACATTGCCTCAACAGGAAAAAAATACAAAAGCCATTATGCGACCATTCTTAACTGGGTGCGAAAAGAAGTGCAAACAACAGTCGAAAAGAAACTAAGAACAGAATCGTATGATCTACAAAATACACATGTCAAAGGGTCCAGACGTAAAAGCGGACACGGAAGACCTAGATAAACTAAGTCAAAACTCATCTGAGTACATGGTAAAGCTAAAGCAGGGAATGATTAGACCTCCATTTGTTGTCTCAATCACACCAACAGATGAAAAAGAATATATTATTAAAAGCGATGTCGAAGTAATAGACGGAAAAGCTAGAACGAAAAACGTACGGCAAGTTAAAAGATTGCAAAAATGTTATGGACACATCAATGTAAAAAGAATCGGATAAAATGAAATTAATTAGTAAAAATAAATTAAAAGACTTCGTGGAATCACCAGAGCCAACACAAGAGTATTCGTTAAAAGACATCATGGACAACAAAATGATTCTTGATACAGACTTCAAACCTCTTCAATCTCAAAAGTTGATGCGTATTTGTCGAATGGGATTATTACCTAGCCACCACGTCAAAGGTAAGTTCCGAGATGAGCAACGTATGGTTATGGGTATGGATATTATATTATTTATAACCGCGAAAAATATAAGCACTTGCTAAATTAAACAGCTAGTGTATACTGGAGTATGAAATTGATTGATGAAATAAATTTTGTAACAAACGACGATATAGACCAAGAACTAATCGACGACCACATAGAAGACAACACACATCCTGACAACTAGTTTATGGTTTGTGTTTCAAGACGCGAAAAAATAAAAAAAAGGTATCAATCATATCCTTCTTTCAAATTTTCTCATAGTTATATTGCTTAGGTTTATTATTTAGCCTTGCGTCTTGAACACAGCTCATAAGCTGTAACAGAAAAGTTAAAATCCAGCACAACGACAAGTCGAACCAAATCGTGCTGATTAATAATAATCAAAAAAAACAAATGAACGTAAAAGAAGCTATTATCAAAAAGCTTTCAGGCGAAGACAAACAGCAAGTCGCAAACTTTTGCAAATTACTGTTTTGAAAGGGCAGACCGAAAAAAGAAAGACGGAACCTTTAAATCGCCATGGTTTAGAAACCACGCACCTGATCAATTCGCAGAAATGTTTTTGCAGGTAAAAGGCGAGGGATTAGTTTTTGACGGAGTTCATGTAACCTTGCAATCAAGAGGAATTACATATGACTTCGTAGCATACAAAAACAAAATGCTTTCAGTTTACCCAGAAACAAAAATTGACCTTGCAGTAGTTATCGAGGGCGACACTTTCACAATCGAGAAAAAAGACGGAAAAGTGGAATACAGCCATAAGATCGCAGACGCTTTTGTTACAACCAACTGTTAAAAACATAACAGGGGCATATTGTGTCATCAAAAACAAACGCGGAGAATTTGAAACATTGCTTTCAAAAGAAGAACTAGAAAAGCATAAAGCAAAAGCAACGACAAAATACATCTGGAACGAATGGTACAAAGAAAATGTGCCTAAAACAGTTATTAAAAAAAGCAACGAAATATCACTTGAGGACGTATTCGAGGGTATGAACCAGGAGGACAACAAAAGCATTGACCTAGACCTGCCACCAGAAGACAACACAAAGGAAATCGAAAACGCTAAAAAAGAACTGAAAAAGTTTAAAGATGTAAAAGAAATGCGTGCATACTACGGAAAGCTTGACCCAAAAATCAAGAACGACGCAGAAGTGCTAGAAACAGCAACAACACACGCAGACAAGCTTAAAAAGAAAAAAAGCTGCAGAAGTTAGAAAAGCAGCAAAAGCTAAAACAAAGGAAATCGAAAACGCTAAAAAAAGAACTGAAAAAGTTTAAAGATGTAAAAGAAATGCGTGCATACTACGGAAAGCTTGACCCAAAAATCAAGAGCGACGCCAGAAGTGCTAGAAACAGCAACAACACACGCAGACAAGCTTAAAAAGAAAAAAGCTGCAGAAGTTAGAAAAGCAGCAAAAGCTAAAACAAAGGAATTAAAAGAAACTAATACTGAAAATAAAGAAGATGAAAATAATTAAAGATTTTGAACAAGGAACAGACGCATGGCTAGAATGGCGAAAAGGTAAAGTAACCGGAACAGCAGCGAAAACACTTGTAGGCTACAAAGAAATGCTAAAAGGGCAACTTGTAAAAAACAGCAGAAAAAACACGGACTAGAAATTGATAAAAAAGATCTAGTATCAACAATCAAGGAAAAGCTAATGAAAGCTATCCCAGGGTTTAAATCAAGAGTCCTAGTCAGAAAACAAAACGACGACCTGAAAATACAAGTACATGGCCACCAACTATCAGACGGAACAGCACCAGAGCTAGACCCACGAGAGTACGGACACGTTATGGAACCAGTAATCAAAAAAATGTTTGAGGCTGAAACAGGACTAGTAGTCGAAGAAGTAGGAGGAATCGAACGAGAAGACGAGCCACGAATCGCAATATCACCAGACGGAATCATTGCAAACGCTGAAAAGATTTATGACCAATCAATCGAGATCAAGGCGCTAGCAGATGGAAACACGTCAGAGCATGGCTAACAAAACAATTTCCTAGCGAATACATGGAACAAGCACTCGATTATTTTGTAGTAAACGACGACTTACAAAAACTATACTTTGTAATGGGCTGCCCACAGATCACAGTAAAACCTTTACTAATTTTTGAAATCGAACGAAAAAACTATGAAAACGAAATCGAAACTATGCTACAAGCTCAAAAAGACTTTTTCAAAACTATGGATGAAGAGCTTGAAGCGATCTATTTTAAGAACGAGAAGCAATCAGAACTAATCGAATATAACCTATAAATAATTAACATGTTATCACTCTTAAAATTTTTCACATAGAGACAAAAAGAGCAAAAAATTTAATTTATATGCTTGTGAATGTGGAAAACATGTCGTAATAAGGCAAGATCACGTAAATTCAGGTAAACACTAAAAGTTGTGGTTGTTCTAGGCGTTTTTTAAAAAATGCAAAAAAGCACGGAATGACAAGAACTCAACAGTATCTTGTTTGGTCAAATTTAAAAAATAGATGTGATAATGAAAAATATAGACAGTACAAAGATTATGGCGGCAGAGGAATTACCTACACTAGTAAATGGGATACTTTTGAGGGTTTTTGGGGGGATATGAAAGACGGTTACTCTCCAGATCTTACTCTAGATAGAATAGACAATGATGGAAACTACTGTAAAGAAAATTGCCGTTGGACTGATTATATAACCCAAAACAATAACAGAAGAAATAATATTAAACGAAATAAATAAAAAAAATATGAACAGAGCAATAATTCAAGGAACCTGACACGAGACGTAGAACTAAAATCATTACCAAACGGAACTAAAATCGCTAGCTTTTCAGTAGCAACCTCCAAGGTTTGGTACAACGAGCAAAACCAAAAGCAAGAAAAAACAACCTTTCACAATATGGTAGCTTTTGGAAAAGCAAGGAGAAAACATTGCGCGGTTCTTTAGCAAAGGATCAAAAATTCTAGTCGAGGGAGAACTACAAACTCAATCATGGGACGACGCGACAAGCGGAAAGAAAATGTACCGAACAGAAATCAATGTTCAGAAATTCCATTTTTGCGGATCATCAACAGGGAACGCTACCGCGACGATTCAGAACCAGTATCACACCAAGCAGATACGATCGAGTATCCAGAAGAAGATATTAACCAGAAGATATTCCATTTTAATTTATGAAAGTTGATGAATATTTAGATGAAAATCAGGAAAACATTTTTGGTGTTCACACTGCGGACATAAATGTGAAACAAAAATTCTTTGAACAAGGGTATAACCCTAGAAACGGAGAATCAATAAAAAGACTTCATATTCGGCGAGTATGATTATATAGATTTAAAAAAATAACATGGCAATATACTACCAAGATTTAAGGTCGACATTATTAACGGAGAAATAAAACCTGAAAAAGAAAAGGAATACTCACTCTATAAAGCGTCACTAGAGGCAAAAAAAGACACCTCTAAGCACCTTTATGGGTACGAACTAACAATTAAACCAATACGAGGTAAAAGAAGCTTAGAACACAACGCATACTACTGGGAAGTAGTTAACCCAAAACTAGCAGTAGAAATGGGTGCAAGTTCAAGATTCCAAGCACACGAAGACCTTGTGATGATGATGTACCCAAACGGAGAAACGAAATCAAAAACACTATGGAACGGAGAAGTTCAAACTTGGACTGACAGAAAAAGAACATCAGAAATGAACGTCCGAGAATTTACGGAGTTTTGTAGAATGGTGCAAAGATTTTGGAGCATTACATTTTCAAATAGAATGGCCAGAAGAATATGACAAAGACGATATTTAGAATTTTATATAAAGACTTTGAATGTATTTTATTGGGAACCAAAAAGATTGAAACGATAGGTTATTTTATAAGACTCAATCGTTTACAATTTCAGGAAATTAACACAGATGAACTAATATGCTTAAACCTAGGCCATATCAACAAGAGGCAGTAGATAAAGCTGTCGAATTCTTCGAGTCAAAATCAAAGAAAAGACCAATCATAGTTGCTCCGACAGGTTCAGGAAAAAGTATTATCATCGCCTTTATTACAGAAAGGCTTAATGGAAACGTACTAGTCCTGCAACCGTCAAAAGAGCTGCTAGAACAAAACTATTCAAAGTTTAAAATGGTCGGTGGAGAAGCAAGCATTTATTCAGCAAGCGCAGGGCAAAAGGAGATCGGAAAAGTAACATTTGCAACCATTGGAAGCATTGTAAGAAAACCTGATCTTTTTTTGCATAAAGACTACGTAAAATTGATGAGTGCCACAACGTACCACCAAAAAAAGACTCAATGTACATGACGTTTCTGACACAAATAAAATCAAAGGTGCTAGGCTTAACGGCTACACCGTTCAGAAACAAACAAACAATGTGTCCATACACCTATGAAATTTATACAAAAATTAATTTGCTACCAAGAGAGCGACCAAGATTTTTTAATGAATTCATACACGTAACACAGATTGAAGAAATGTACGAAAAAGAATTTTTAGCTCCAATCAAATGGTTAGAGCTAGAATGGAGCAACGAAAACCTGGAACTTAACTCAACAGGGGCCGAATTTACAGACAAGAGTATCGAGAAAGCACTTGATATAAACGAAGTAAACAAAAGGCTACCTGGAATAGTTAAAGACGCCAAAAGAAAAGGCAGAAAACATATACTGGTTTTTGTTAAAAATATTGATACAGCAGAAGACCTGGCAAAAAAAACACCAAGGGCTGCTGCCATATCATCAAAAACAAAGAAACGAGATCGCGAATCAATCCTTGAAAGGTTTTAAAAGCGGAGAGTTAGAAGTTGTTTATAACGTATCAGTTTTAACAACAGGGTTTTGACTTTCCAGCATTAGACACAGTTATACTCGACGACCAACAGGAAGTCTGCAATTATATCTGCAAATGGTAGGTCGCGGAATTAGGCTACATGAAACCAAAGAATATTGTGCCGTGCTAGACATGTGCGGAAACTATAAACGCTTTGGAAAAATAGAGGAGATGAAAACTTCTCGAAGAAGAAAACGCTGAGACACTAAAAACAGAATGGGTCTTCAGAACAAACGAGAAAATATTAACCGGAGTTAAGCCAGAATTTTAATGGAATTAAAGTAAAAGACATACCAAGGTGCATACCTCCAAAGCAAAAACTCAAAATGGCAAACGACCCATTCTATAAAAAATTGTATCAGAAGCCACGAGGGAACATGCGACGGACGTTAACCTGGAACACGCTCTGATCTACGGAGGCAGACGAATACAAGATGAGTTCGCAATAGTCCCATTATGCGAGCAACACCATTCTATAGGTAAACACCACGAAGACGGAGACCTGCAAAAAGACTACGGACAATGGGTGGCAATAAGTCGTATGACAAAAGAGGAAAAGCTTATTAAATACGATAAAGCATGCCCTCCCTGGAACAAACAACTGGAATTATTAGAACGTAAGTACGGAAAATATAATGAAAATAATACTACCCATTTATCACACGTTTAAATTTAAAACCAAAAGAGATAAAACTCAATTAATAGGTTTAAATTGGTATAGAAACGTACATCATTTTACAAACAATAAAGTAAAAGAGCATTATCATGACCTTGTTCAAAATCAATATAAAGGTCAAAAGTTTAAATCTGTTGAAAATTAAATATACTGTTTATGTAAAAAACAAACGTACAGACGGACACAACGTAAGATCAATACTTGAGAAATATGCATTAGACGCACTTGTTAATGCTGGTGTTATTGAAGATGATAGCTTGGAATACGTAAAAAAAAACATCTAGCACATTTTTACTTGATAAAGAAAACCCAAGAATAGAGATAGAGGTGCATGATCTATAAAAAAGGAGATCAACTATACATCGAACCAGGAGACCTAATAGAAATCAAAAGCGTGAGAGTTGTAGGTGGCGTGCCAATATACAACGCAATAATCGCAGGTGAACCACAGGAAAGAGTATTTTTTGTAGATAGTTTAATAATCGCACCGAGCAGAATATCAAGCCCATAAGGGTTTTTTATTTATTCACATATAGCACTTGCATATTTAAACAGCTTAGTATATACTAAAGGTACATTAAAAGATTAATGAAATAAAATAATTATGGAACAAGGAACTTACATTTTAATCAACGGAAAACTTATCAAGGTAAACGAAAACTACTAACATGAAAGAGAAAGAAATTATTATTGATATGGAAAATGTCATTGTAGATAAACCAGGGGAAACTGTACCAGTAGAAAATCTTGAAAGATTTAAAGAGAACCCTGTTAAGTTAGGTGATTTTAACAAGAACTAAAAAGAATCAAAGATGAAAAAAATATATCTAGCATGTGACCATTCAATAAAATGCCGCCAGGAGCTACGCAGAGAATACAGAAAAAAAGGATTATTCGCAGTCTTTCCAGGAGACGAAGAAAGGAAAGCTAAACAAAGAAAAAAATATGCAGCAAAATAGCCTAGACGCATACTACGAAGTAGAAAAAAACCTCACAAAAAAACAAATGGAGATTTTAGCCTACTTCTCGGACGGTATGGACAGAACAAACAAAGACCTATCAAAAGAAATAAGCCTCACAATCAACAGAATCACGCCTAGAACAGGAGAACTACGAGACATGGGGTATTTGGTCAAAGACAGAGACACAACACAGGAGGGACGAAAACAAAGCGTATACAGAGTAACAGAAAAAGGGATAAACAAAATCAAAGAACTCAAACTAGAGAAACCGAAACAAGAGATAGTTTACCCTTTAGATTTTACAAAGGACTATGCGATGACTACGCAAGAGCAGCAGGGTATGGTTCATGGTTAGATATTCTAACAGGAGCGAGTCCAGAACATATTATTTATTTAGAAGAACAAGTAATCAAAACATACAATGAACACTTTAAAATATAAAAACAAAGAAGACTGCAAAAAGAAAGTCAAAGAAACTTTAAAAGAATCAGGACAGGTATACCACTCACTCCAAGTAAGCAACATAGTCGAAATTGCATGGGAAGCAGGGAGAGATTATCAACGTAAAATAACCGTATAATACTATGCTTAATTTATTTAGAAAAAAACAATATTGGTATCAATTAAGATTTACTTACAAAGTAGACGGTGAAAAAATATTTGATATTGAAATGGAACAGGAATGAAAAAACAATCAGAATATTCTCGATCAAAAAAAAGCAAAAAGAACTATTAAATTATATCAAGCGCTTAAAAGAAAAGGAGTTAAACATGCATTGAACAATGGAACGCTTGAAATGCTTGTAGTTTCTTACCTAGGACACTTTAAAAGTTAGTATGAACTTCCACCAGCAAATAAAAAGATTATAACGAGCATGTAAACACGGTATGCTTGGATGAAAAACTGTCCTACGAAAGCAAGCAGGAAGTACTACTTGATTTTATACAGCAAGTAAATGGCAAAGTTGAAAGATCAATTTTAACATCTGCACAATTATCAGAATATGTCGCGCTTAACTATTATAAAAAGCGAGAAAATAAAAAATCTTTAAGATATATGAAAGACAGACAAAAAAGAAACAAAGAACTTTTACTCGGTATCCTTAGAAAAGGCGCAGTGTTTAACGGAGCAGAGGTACTAGAAGTTTACATTGGAAGAAGCCCATTCCTTAAATCACCAATAGGATACAGAGTACGCTACAAACACAACGAATAGAGGGCGACTATTCAATTTATTCATTCAGGCGATCTTTTAATTAATTAACATGTACGAACAATTTATAAAAGACATAGAAGCTCATGAAAAAGGTTTTGAAGCTGCAAAATATTTGTACGTTGTACAGTTAAAAAACCAAATGTTGCTAAGTTAATCTTAGTAGAGAAAGCTAAAAATAATTCAATCAAGACATCAAACAATCATACCTAAATGCTATTGATTGGATTATAAAAGCAGAAGAGGAACACTTGAAGAATTTCAAAGAAGAGGGAGCTATTGCATTTCACATTAGGAGTACCATTGATTATTACAAAGGAGAACGTAACAAGATACAAAACCATGAGTAGATACGAAATTGTAAGAAGACAAGCTGAAAGATCTTGTGTATGCAGAGGTTGCGATGATACCCTTAAAAAAGGAGAAGAATTGATCTATACATACTCAATGAGAAACAGAGGTCAACATATTTTCTTCTGCATTGATTGTAGTAAGTTAATAGGTAGTTTAAGTAATTAATATGAGTAAAACAACACACGATGAAAAGAAGATTGAAGAATTGATATATAACCAAAAATACACTCTTGGAAAGTTCCACGATACTCGTAGCTTAATGAAACAATACGCAGAACACCTACTACAGCAGGAGAGGAAGAGAGTATTGAAACAATTAGAATTTTTAGGAAATGAATTATATTTAAACAAAAAGATGACGAATGATAATTCTGAATTATTACGTTCATTACGGGTATTTATTAAAGCAATTAACCAAGAAGAACTATGAGAGTATATATAAACAAAGAAGATAAAGACGCTCTTAATTTTATACTATTTCATTTGTCGAGACTCATGAACGCGATGGCAACCCTGATGGTTTTATATAATGATTGTTTAAAAACATCTAAAAAAATATTATCAAAAAATTAACCAAAAATAATTATGCAATTTAAAAAATACGAAAAAATACAAGCTTTACATAAACCAAAAGTCACGGAATACTAGAGGGTGAAGTTTATGTTTCAGGAAAAGATTGACGGAGCAAACGCCTCAATTTGGTTACACGAAGACGGAACTGTCCACTGCGGATCAAGAAATAACGATTTGATAGAAAAGAATAATCCATTTAACGGATTTGTGGAGTATGTACAAAACCACAGAGGAATAAACTGCCTTTTAGAAGTACACCCCAAACGCAAGGTTATACGGAGAATGGCTAGTAAGGCACAGATCGGATACAATGAGTCATCCTATAAAGAATTTTATTTATTTGATATTGAAATAGATGACCAAACAGTTGATATTGAATATGTTTATAAACTAGCAGAAATATGGGAAATAAAACTGCTCATTTATACGGAAAATTTATAAACCCAACACTAGAAGAAATTAAAAAGCTTGCTGGTACATCAACTCTTGGTCAAAAGGGAGAGGGCGTAGTTGTAAAAAATATGAACTTTATAAATAAGTTTGGAAATCGAACATATGGAAAATATGTAACAGAGTCATTTAAGGAAGATAATGGCGTAACATTTGGAGGAAACAATAAACACTCTGAAACTTACCACGAAATGTACTACGTAAACAAATACTTACATTGCCAAGAGTTCAAAAAATTGTACACAAACTAGAAGCAGAACTAGGGGAGCTATCAGAAAGACATATCCCAAGAATTATGGAATCAACATTTTATGATGTAATGCAAGAACATGGATATGAGATAGCAAAAGAACTTGGTAAAAAAGGAGCATTGTTTGATTTCAAATATTTAACAGAATTACAATGAGAAAAGCAAAGTCGGTTTTTCTTGAAATTTTAACTGGCGACATTTCAGTCGCAAACAAATAATATGTCAAAAATACTAATGCTGTCAGGATTGCCTGCCAGCGGAAAATCAACATACGCAGAAGACCTGGTTAAAAGATCAGGCGGAGCATGGGTACGAGTTAACAAAGACTTAATACGAACAATGCTACATGCTGATAAATTCACTTATAATAACGAGAAAGCAACAGTTAAAAACAGAGATTGCAATAGCTGAAAAAATGCTTGCTCTTGGAAAATCAGTAATCGTAGACGATACAAACCTCGGAGAAAAAACAATGAACGCTGCTGGAGAGACGTAGCCGATATGAACTATGCTGGGTTCCAGAAACGAAGATTTAAAACACCATTCAAAGAGTGTCTTGAGAGAAACAAGGCACGAGGATTAAAAGTACCACAATCAGCAATTCACAGAATGGCAACGCAATACAAGATGATTGACGGACACTGGAAAGAAATAGTAATTTGCGACCTTGACGGCACTGTTGCAGATTTATCACATAGACTTTCGCACATCAAACAAGATAATCCAACAGAAGCGCATTATAGAGCATTTTATAGCTGCGTTCATATTGATAAACCTATTACAGAAGTTATTGATAAGGTGCGCAAAGAACACGAGTCAGGAAGAACAATTATTTTTGTTTCAGGTAGGTCAGACGAATCAAGGAAAAGACAGAGCAATGGCTAGAGGAACATATAGACTTTCCATACTCAGCATTGCTTATGCGATCAGCAGGAGACAAAAGACCAGACACAGAAGTTAAAAAAGATTTTCTTAAACAAATTTTACCAGAATATAACATCGTCAAGTTATTGATGACCGACCGTCTGTAATCCGAATGTGGAGAGAAAACGGACTAGAGGTTGTCGATTGTGGAGACGGGGTAGAATTTTAAAACCATGAAAGAAGCAATAATTTATTATATAAACCATGCAGTAATGATAGCCTGCTATATACTAGGGTTTGTGTCATTGTGGGACGGCAACAATGACGGTTTGTTTTTAATCGGAGTGGCCCGTAATTATTTACTAATCAAATTAATCAAAAAAGAAACATGAAAAATAAAGGACAGCAACAGTAGTATCTATTCTTTGGGGACTTGGAGTACATCAATTTATCTAGGAAACACAACGCGCGCGGTATAATGTTTATTTTTTTGCTGGACGTTTGTACCAGCAATCATCGCATTTATTGATATTATTATTTTAATCTCAATGGACGAAAAAACTTTTAATGATAAGTATAACGTGCTAAAATAGATAGGAAGCATAAGAAATAGAAAGGCAAAAAATACAAGTTCTTTTCACAAAATAGGAATATGTTAAATTTATTTATTTTCAATCTTGGAGGTGGTATGTTACCTCCACAACTAAGCCTTCTTATGTAACACAACTATTCGTAGTTTGTGTGTAGGGTGTCTCCAGACCTTTCGTAGCCAAGTACAATAGGAGCTACATGGAGTTGTACATACTCTACACACAGTCTATGACTGTAAAAAACAGTTCTTAAAAAGTAAATATTATGAAAAACTTGAGAAATCTAATTGTACTATTTCTATTTATCAATACCATGCTATGCCCAAATAGGCGTAGGAACATGTGAACCTGCAAAAGACGCAGTTTTACACGTCAAAAGTAAGACTAAAGATAAAGGTATTATCATTCCACGTTTAACAAATAAACAAAGGAAAAAGATAAAAAACCCATCTGTAGGCTTAATGGTTTATGTTACTAATGCATATATCGTAAATGGAGAACCTCACGGAAGATTATTCTTGTATGATGGACACCATTGGCTGATGATGTATGGACAAATAATTTATGATTAATGGAGATACGAGTAGATACAAAAAATAAGGTAATTTATTTTGGTAAACAGCCTTATACATATGCAAAAGTCAAAGAGCTTTCAAATAAGCTGGACTTAGAAGACAGGATACTCGATGTTATTGATATAATTGAGAGTAAAATCATTAACGAAGCTGAGGAGAGACCTTGGCTATAAAACTTAATACTATGCTAGAAAATAGAAATGTATTTAAGATAGGATTCTTAAATAGGCGCAAGAGAAAAAGCAAAAAATGAGTATTATCAATTATTGGACATAGGATTATTAAAAGATTATTTTCACTTTGACAACAGGTAATTGGAATATTGATAAAAAAACATGGTTTGATAATTATGCACTTCTGCCTAAACAGGAGAATGTATAACGTAGACACTATTGAGATTCATTTAGGAGGCTCTTTGGATAAGGTATTAGCTTTTCATCAAGGTATTTATTACCGAGTTGTTAGACTTACAAAAATCTAAAAACCCTAAGCTTAAAATAGCCTTAGAAAGAATAAAGGAGGCATATAGTTATGACTCGTAGATACAGTATTAGACTTAATATAAACAAAAAAATAGTTTACGTTAATAATAAGCAATACACGATGAGAAACCTCAAAAGGATGGCTAAAAAGTCCGCCATACATAACGAGGCATACAAAGCAGCAAAGGACTTTAAATTTAAATAAAAGGAGGGCGGTAATCTAATGGCAGACTAACCCTCTGTCAAAACCCCCTCACACAAAGCATGTTAAAAAGCATGCTTTTTTATTAAAAATGGTACAATATAAGTGTTATAAAAACTAACAAAACAAAAACAGTGAAAAAAGAAAAAACTACAACAAAGAAAGTTAATAAAAAAAAAACAAAAGAAAACTACTAAAAAGACAACCGTAGGTAGACCACAAAGTACGATGAAAAGTACATTCAAAAAGCATATGACTACCTGGAAGAAACAGTAGACGGTTATGAAGAAATAAAAGCTGGTAAAGACTCAAAAGGAAAACCTGTAACAAAAGTAGAGTATAAAGTGAACTCCCAAGCATTGAGGGATTCGCCCGTTATATAGGCGTAAACAAAACAAACTCTCTATGAGTGGAGGGAAAAACACGAAGAATTTTCCAACGCTTTAGTAATTATTAAGGAAGAGCAGAAAGAAAAGCTAGTAAATAACGGCTTACAGGGGAAATATAATTCAACCATTGCTAAGCTTGTTTTATCTAGCAATCACGGTAATGTCAGAAAAACAAGAAATTAAACAAGAAACAAATCATTACCTAAATGACACATCAGACATTGATGAAGCATTGATAACTTTAAAGTAACGATAGCCTAGAGCTAATTAAACATATGAATATAAATAAATTACTACTAGAGCAACTAAACTTCATCATGAGAGCAGATAAAAGAATCACTCACTTAGAAAAGCAGCCTGTATGTTCATGTAACGAAAAACAAGAGTACGACCTAGATGATCTATTTGAAGTATCAATAGGGTACGAAATCAAGAAGAGCCTCAAGAGCTTACTGTCAGTGAAATAAAAAAAGCTATCAATGCTCTTCAGGACATTAAAAAAAGAACCGAAGAACGATCAGCACTAGGGGACTGTGTAGAGTGCGGAGAAAACGCATACTTTATGCTAGCACCAGCAAAGGTTCTATGTGCGGAATGCGCAGAGCAAGAGATAGGAGTTAAAAAACCCAAACAAGCTATCAGATTCAATCGAGAGACATGAAGAGAGAGGCTTACAATGTCATTGTGCGGAAAGAAAAAAAGATATACTCGACTGGGAAGAAAAACATAAAAACTCTGCTCTTAGAAAGCCAGCATGGCCACCATGTCCAACACATGGAAGATATAACGACTAACCATGAAAACAACAAAACGCGAAAAGTTAATAAACGAGAAGCTCAAGAAACAGCACATAAAGGCAATACGCCAAAGGCACGATGAAATACTCAAACTAGTCGCGGAGCATAAACACACCAAGCCGGACGTAAAGCACTAGCAAAGAAATCATTCTTTGCTTTTTGCCTTATATACCTGCCGCATATCTTCACAAAGAAATTTGCAGACTTTCATCACTTGTTAATCCATGAACTACAATTCCCAAGCGGACCCAATATCAGGCGTGATCGGATTCAGGGGTTCAGGTAAATCAACAATATCAACCTTTGCATTTCCTATGTGGGCAGCTATTTACAGGGCAATAATGAGTTCTTGATGACTATTTACTCGGATAAAGACGCTATGGGGCTTTCTATGGAGGATATGAAACGAGAAGTAGAAGAAAACGATAGATTAAGGATAGACTGGGAAATCTTAGTCGAGAAAAAGGAGAAAGGGGGGTATTGCTGAGAAGTGGACAAATACAGTGCTTACTTTTAACAAGAAAAAGAACATCATTGTAGGGCGTACAGTAGGGCAAAAGGTGCGTGGATATAAATACAACGGGAAACGACCGCAGCTTATTCTTCTGGACGACGCGGAAAACCCAATGAACTCGGATAAAAGAGACAACAGGAGAAATTCCAGAAATCTTTTATGGAGAGGTGGTATCCGGTAAAGATCAAGAGAAGTATCAGATCATTGTAGTAGGAAACCTTACACACAGGGCATGCTTGCTAGAGGTAATGAGAAAGAACGGCGGAACGGTTTATAAATTCCCACTGATCAAAGCAGGAAAGATTCAATGGAAGTCACGGTTCCCAAACATGGACGCAGTAAACACCCTGAAGACGAAATCATGATGGGAGAGTTTGGAAAGCAGATATGGGCAAGGGAGTTTTTAATGAAGATACTAGACGACGAAGACGCAATCATCAAAAAGAAAGACATCCACATGTACGAAAACAAGTACTACGAAGACAGCCACACGCTCATGGTATCAACAGGGGTCGACCTTGCTATTTCAGAAATGCAAGGGGCAGACTTCACATCAATGGTCACGGTATCACTATCAAGAGTGCCATACTCAGACGACAGAAAGATATTTGTACACCCTAAGTTTGTTCACGCACGCATGAATTTCTCAAAGACAATGGAAGCAGCAGGGAAACATTACAGAAGCTTACCACTAGGAAACATATTCAATGTCGAAAACGTGGGGTACCAGAAAGCAGCAATCGAAACCATGAAGAAAGAGGGAATCAATGTAAGAGCATTGCAGCAACGACAGCCAAAGGAGGCACGACTTCAAGCAATCTCCACTTTATTGCCAACGGTACAGTGTTGTTTCATAAAGATTTTTTGCTAAGATTATTACAGAGTTGCTTGACTTTGGTGTTGCAGAACATGACGACCTTGGGCGACCGCGCTCGTGTTTTGCAATCCAGGGGGTCTTGCCAGAACTAAAAGAAACAAGAGGAGTAGAATTTATTTAACAAACATATGAATAATATTTAAAAGAATTTTAAATCACCAGAAAAGGAATATCAGAGCAGGAATGGTCACTATTCACAGGGGGAAACAGCAGGAAAGCTCAACACCCAGAGAGTGCCTCCGATCTTATACAAAAACTGGGCATATATTGCGATCGACAAAATCGCACAAACAATATCAAACATCACGTTGTACTTAGAGGACGAACAGGGGAACCGTATAGATACGCACCCAATGCTTGAACTCTTAAAGAATCCAGACCCATACTCGACCGAAAGCGACTTTTTATACGAAACCGCAGCAGGACTTGAAATCTTCGGAAACCAGTACTACCTAATGGATGAAACAAGAAGCATGAACCCAACACGGCTATATCCAATCAAGCAATCGCAAGTGTCAATTCAATTGAACGACGACACAGTGAGACGAGACATTGAGGCTTATAGAGTAAACAGGAACGGTTCAGCAAGTAGATGACGTCATCCACTTAAGTATCCAAACCCATTTAATCAATTTGTGGGGAGAGGGAACACTAATAAGGATTCTTGACTGGTTAATTTCAGAATCAGAAGCAGCACGGCTTAAAAACCAATTCTTCAAGAACGGTGGACTGTTACCGGGTTATT